>OVBE01006006.1:0-20623 GCA_900406425.1 Iberis pinnata
TTGAATAGTATGTTGGGATAAAGTACATTCTAACCCATTTTTTCAAAAGATCAACATCATATAAAAACGGTTGGGGGAGTTTTTTAAACTGAAAACGCGAGGAAGGCCTTAAGTAGAGAACAATGTTGTCCAGGTAGACTTTAATAGAATGTCCAAGGGGGATGTAATCTGAGCTGAGCCGTCGATCGAGCATATCAAAGAGAGATTTGTTGTCCCCATGAACGAGTATGTTTTGAAAGCCAAGACGGGAAAGGTCACAAACCGCTTGGCGTAATGCACATGCTTTAGCTTCCAGTGGTGAAGTCGGTGCGTAAAAAGTAGAGAAGCTTCAAAGTAAAGCCCGACCATCTGTAGTTGTAAGGATCCAAGCACAATCTGCAGCAGAAAATTCTTTATGCCAAGATACATCACAAAACATATATAATCAGGCGTACAGGCGATGATAGGATCAGGTAAGGGGATAGAGGGTGATGAGAAATGCTCTGGTATGGGTTGGGAGGATGGTGATTTATGTTGTTGAGCTCTATCCCAGAGTTGGAGGCCGTGAAAAGCTTTAGTCGAGATCACAGGGATCGGGAGAGACCTATTTTTAAAGAGCAGAAAATTACGGCATTTTCCATATTCTCCATCCAATAAAAGGGCAATGGAAAATCCTTGAGAGGTTTTCAAGGACGGATGATTGAAAACCGATTCAATATTGTTAGAGACATCCTCCATATAAAAATTTAAGCTTGTTGTAGATGGATTGTGAGTGAGTGGTAGAGTCCAAATCTCTTTGGATACCCGACAAGTGAACAAGAGATGGTTTGTTGTTTATGATAGTTCGCCATATAATTGACAAGTGGGTCTAAACGAATACCCCTTCTTATCAAGTTATTGGTGACTGCCAAAGCATTATGTGCAACTTCCCACCAAAAAAGAATAAGCTTTGAAGGCATAGACTGTTTCCAGATTGTGGAATAGACATAAATGGGTGGGGGAGGTGAGGGAGTTTGGTTATTTGAGAGGGCTAAATGATATCCAGAACGGATAGTGTATTCACCTGTTAGTGTAAAAGACCACATGAGCTGATCAGGAGAAGATGTTAGGGATGTGTGAATTTGTAGAATGAGAAGGATATCGGCAGGATCAATATACATTTGGAGTTTCGTTAAATCCCATTCTCTGGTGAAAGGGAGAAAGAGTTCGGAAACTGTTAGAGAGGGATCATGGGTGAAAGATGTACCTTTTGGCAGTCTAGGTGGATTTGTAGGCAACCAGTTTTGTCCAAATACAGATACCCTCATGTCATTTCCAATACTCCATATTATTCCTTGTTTGATGATTGGTATTGCAGAGTGTATCGCGTGACTTGGTCTGGAACGAAGGTCATATTGGAAGACATCCCCATTGGGGTAATATTTGGCCTGATAAACCTGGAAAAGCAGGGAAGTGGGATTGGTCAATAAGCTCCACCCTTGCTTTGCTAGCAATGCCATATTAAAAGTTGAAAGTTCTCTAAAACCGAGCCCTCCAAGTTGTTTAGATTTTGTAAGTTTATTCCATCTTACCCAAGGTATTTTGTGGACATCTTGCGAGCCATCCCACCAAAAGTTCCTTATCAACTGAGTCATCTTATGAAGCAAAGTTTGAGGAAGCTTAAAACAGGACATAGGATATGTCGGGAGGGCAGTGGCTACAATTTTGATTAAAGGTGCTCTACGTGCAGAAGATAGGAATTTAGTCGTCCAATTTTGCAAAGTGTTTTGAAGCCTTTGCAACAAATAATCAAAGGAAGCAGATTTTCTTTTAGATATAGAATCAGGTAGCCCTAGGTATTTATCAAAACCACATAGATGATTGATACCACATTGTGCTTGAAATTCCATTCTTTGTGAAGGTGCCAAGTTTTTACTGAAAAAAGAGCAGATTTGTTAAAGTTGACATATTGGCCAGAAACCTCTGCATATATTTGGAGGGCACTCAGTACACGTTCCACTTCAAATTTATCAGTTTTACAAAAGACAAGAGAATCGTAAGCGAAAAACATGTGAGTAATCGCTAGACCATTAAAATTAGCCCTATATCTTGATTATAGGTATAGATTATATACAACAAAATTAGGAACCATAAATAAAACTAAGAGAAATAAATTGAAGTAGAGAGATAGAACGCCAAGCATCTCTTGAAGGGAAATACATCAACATGTCTCTAACGGTGGAATTGATCTTAGCCGTAATAGTGTAACGATTCTTTTTGGGAGTCGTTTTTTCGAGTCCAATATCCTATTAATATGATATTGTCCTTTTTGGGCTACTAAAATCATAGACGGCTTAGACTCATTTATATATTAGCCAACTAAAGTGTACTTCTATTTGCTAATTCACGTTGCAAAACTTATTGGTTCTCCACTTATTGTCTTCTTGTTTCGTTTTTGCTTTGTGACGTAACCATATACATTTGTCATCACCTATATGAAGATGGTTGTATTATCAACTTATCATAATCCAAAAAAAGTCCATCAGAAACGGTTGATAAAGTGACTATACTTTATATGGGATCGTTTCTGCCCATAATTAAATAATGAGTACGAGAAAATTTAATCATACTCGATATAATTAACGGAAAACGAGTCATATTTAGTACTTGAAACTGCCAAATCAATTAAAGTGACCAAAAAAAATTAAAGAAAGTGAATTTTTCTAAGAGTCAGCACCCAACCAATCAAAAAGTGTTATTACCTCTTAAAACACGAGTTTAGTGTTTAGTGTCTTTCCTCCTTTTTAAGTCAGATTTATTAATTTCTTTCACAGATGCTTTGAATAGTCTTGAAATACGTTATTAATTACGCTTCAAACAGAAAATCGTTTTGATATATAACTTTTTGTTCTACATTCTAACAAACTCACACAAAAAAACAACTCATTTTCTAACCAAGTGAAATATCTTTGTTTATGCAGAGAAGGTGCAAAATAATGAAGCTTGAGAAAGCAAGGCCGTTCATGGCCATTGTATTTATACAGTTTTTGTATGCATTGATGTCTATAGTAGCAAAACTAGCTTTGAATGATGGAATGAGTCCTCATGTCTTAGTTGCTTACCGAATGGCGGTTGCTGCTGCTCTCATTACTCCTTTTGCTCTCATCCTTGAGAGGTACTTTCTTCTTCTTCTTCTTCTTCTTCTTCTTCTTCTTCTTTAGGCCTGTAAGTCAAAAACATACATTAACTGCTTCTTGTGTTGCAAAACGTAGGAACTCAAGGCCAAAGATGACTTTCAAAGTCTTGTTACAGATATCAATCCTGAGTTTATTTGAGTAGGAGTTTGTTTCATCATTTTTCAATTCACAATGAACTCGTCTGTTTAACTTTTGGTTAAAATATGCAGGCCTGTGGTTGAACAAAACCTCTACTACACAGGGATGAAACTTACTACAGCTACATTCACATCAGCTTTGTGTAATGCACTTCCTGCAATGACATTTATAATGGCTTTCATTTTCAAGTAACCCTCTCTCTCTCTCTCTCTACCAATATTATTGCCAATGTTTCTTTAGTACTGAATTTTTTTTTAAAATCGGTTACTGTTTTCTTTAAAGGCTTGAGAAGGTAGATATCAGAAAGCGTCACAGTCAGGCAAAGCTGGTGGGAACAATGGTGGCTATTGGAGGAGCAATGCTTATGACATTTGTGAAAGGGAATGTTATTGAGTTGCCTTGGACAAGTCACTCAAGGGTGTTTAATAATGGGCAGTCACATGTTATGATTATGAATACTCCAAAACAGGAAGATATAGCAACAGGATCAGTTATGCTTATATCAAGCTGCTTTTGTTGGTCATGTTACATTATTTTACAGGTAGGATTCATACCTATATGCTTATTCTCTATAGCTGAATTCTAATCACCTAACCTCAATCTTGCTAGCTAATCTAAAACCAGAAAGTCACAGAGAGGTAAGCTAATAGAGGAATTGATGTTTTTTCTTTCAGGCACACATTCTGAGTTCATATCAAGCTGAGCTCTCGCTAACAGCTCTAATGTGCTTTATGGGGATGCTGGAGGCTACTGTTATGGCATTGATATGGGAAAGAAAGAACATGTCAGTCTGGAAAATCCACTTGGACGTGAGGCTATTAGCTTCAACATACGGGGTACAATACTTGTTAGATATGTTCCTGAATTTTTCAGTAACACCGTTCTGTGTTTGTTGAGAGAAATTGTCACACAGGGACTTGTCTCAGGGTTAGCATACTATATTATTGGATGGGTATCAAAGGAGAGAGGGCCTGTGTTTGTGAGTGCATTTAACCCACTCAGCATGGTTATCGTTGCTATTTTGAGCTCCTTCATCTTCCTCGAGAAAATGTACCTAGGAAGGTAAATAGGCCTTAATCCAAGACTACTATATATAAAGTTAGAGAAGTGTTTTTAACTCAATGGGTTTCCTAAATTTTGTAGGGTTGTTGGGTCAGTTATCATTGTTATTGGAATATATTTGGTACTATGGGGTAAAAGCAAGGACAAGGGAGTGCAGCTTCCACCAAGAACTGTGTGTTCAGAAACTCTGGGATAAACTGATAATAACCAAGGAGTACCCAATGGTGATCACTTAATGATCCCAACGGCAGCAATTCAGTCTCAAGAGTCAGATCTGAGATGCCGACTTTTTCCAGTATCTCTATATATTGCAGAACATTTTTGATAGTATTAACAATATGGTATGTATAAAGTCTGAAAGATGCTGTCTGCATCTTAACTGTAATAGTTAAGACACTTCAGTTGACTTAACAGATAAGGACATGACAGAAGTTCAAGGTAGTGGTTTGTTATAATTAAAACCTATTGTTACAGTACAGAGAACAAGAATTCACTTACCAGAAAAAGCCTGCCAGTTGATAATTCATCTTCTCAAGATGCCGAAGTAACAGAAACTTTCCCGTAGATACGCTGAAGTTCAAGGCTGGCAACTTGATATGAGGCTGAAATTAATAGACAAAAGTAGAACAAACTTTTCAGCTATTGACTTTTGTATCTTGTTCTATATGTCATGCTTTAGGCTATAACGTATATGCACAAATACCTTTCCAGATGTTGAAATTTTTATGGTTGATATCAGATCCAGTTACATTTTCAATAGCATCGAGCAACTTCTCCTGAGGTGTATTCTTCAGCTCTTGAACAACGCCATAAATGGTCTTTCCATTCTCAAAATATATGTGGTTATTTGGATGCTTTGTCTTGCAATTAGCATGCTGTTCGAATTCATACGCATTAAGAACCTGTTGCACCGTTCAGTTTGAAAAATAAACATAGATCTAGACCAGTGAAGTACTGAAACCATTGTATCAGATTGCTTACTTTATTAAGATTACAGTTGCTGCAACCACACAGATACCCAGTCCCCTTTATAATTCCCATGAGATTTTTCTGCCAAATTGTGTTTCAGCACATAGAAGAGTAAACGTGAAAGGTTCCTTCTCAGGAGAAGTAAAAGAACAAAACTGACCTCGCGTGACCACGAATAGTACTTCACAGTAACCCCATCAAACATTCCTGTTGACAACAAGGACTTAACATTTGAAGGAAATGTGTTTGTAGAACCCTTCTTAGCTGTCTTTAAATCTTTACTTTTCGGCACAAGCATAGCATCAACTCTAGAATTAGCGTAGGGGAAATTTCTAAATTCAAAAGACATGTTTTCCTCTGCTACTATATGAAGAGGATCTTCAGCAGTTGCAGAGGCATGGACTGATGAATCCATAATGGTTTCTTTCTGATAATCTTCAAAAGATATGGTTTTGCTTCTATCATCAGGACTACAATAATCATTGTTTTGCTCTGTTATGCCTTGACTAGAAACCATAAATGCCACCTCACCGCCTTCCATGTATGGTGACCGCCCCACTGACAATACGTTGGAATTTTCTTTGTCATAGTTTGATATGGTACTGAAAATGTTTTCAGGTACTTTATCATAAGAGAGGAGAGACATGAAATTCTCATGTCCCTTGTTGTAAGAGGGACTCGTTGAGAAGATATTACAGTCAGCCTTTTGAAGAGATTGACTCATCAATTGAAAGTTTTCTACTCCTTTCTCAAAGGGATGAAATGTCGACAAGACATTTACATCTTCTTTGTCATAAATATCACCCATTGATACGAGACCAACACCTTCATTGGTGAAGCTTCTGTCAATATCACTGCAAGTTTGGCTAAAGGATAGCATGCTATCTTGACCGCGATTATATGTCAGACCCGTTTCAAATGATCTTGAAATTCCCTGACCATAAAGCTGAGAGATGGAATCAGACATGCTGCCAAATTGAGACACTTCACTGAGTTTAGCTTTTGTATTGGTATCAAGACTAACTGAGACACCATCAATGGTATTATAACCAATTGATGAAACATTATTGCAATGCTCCTCCATATATGTTCTTCCCTGATCAATATGTTGACCATCTAAAGGAGAAATATATCTAGCAAGGGGATCCAATAAGCAATCACCGGGCACAAGAGAATTGTCCCATAGAGATGAATTCAAATGTGCATCAATCTCAACGACCTGCCTCTTATTACTGAATAGTTCAGAGCCAGAAGGTTCTGTAAGGCACTGATGACTCCGTTTTAGCTCCATCCTCGAAGGAATCTCCTCAACACCATGGCTACCAAAATCAGTTATCATCCTCTCCTCTGGTAAGACCAGCCAGAGAAATAATTAATAACTAAAATTAGGATTTTGAAGTAATGTACAGTTGTTGCAATTTGCTGTGGAAAATTGTGGAACCCTAAAATCACAAAGTCCCGGTGCTTACCTTGCAAAGCTTTTCTTAAAAGGTTAAATTTCTTAAGTAGCTTTCAACGCACAACCGGCGAAGTCAAAACCCAGAATCCAAAGACTGTGACGGATCTCAAAATACTGTTAAAAGGAGCAAGAGAAGACTGAAGGAGAAGGAAGAATGATCAAGAGTCAAAGAAAAGAGAGTCGTTTCCTTTGAAGATTGACTCATACGAATACAATACAAATAATGCCCGCCAAACTCTCAGTGTCAGTCTCCATTTCACCTCTCTCCTTGGGTTTCAGATTTTTCTGCTCTTTTTCTTTTGATCTGTAACAGTTTGAATTCTGTTGAAAATTTGAGAGTTTATGAGACATTTAAACAAGATATTAATTATCTAATACTTTATAGTTACGATACACACATTCATATCTTTTTCATCATTACCTATGTGGAAAACTTTTTTTTTTTTTTTTTTGGCTCTCCCCTAAGATTTTTTTTTTCGAATTTGAAATTAAGAGACAAACATTTTTGAGAGATATTATCCTTCCTAAAGTTTCGATTTTAATCTTCTAATTACTAGAAAAAGTCGCTTTGTATGTTAATATGAAATATGATAAAACTCGGAAACAGGTTAATTCCTACTTAAATTTTTCGTGATTTTTCATACGAACATTTTAGATAAGTGATTAAACCATTTTCAACTTCTAATATAAAATTCGTTTGATCAATGAACATTACAAACGGTGCTAAAATCCGATTTACGTTTAACAATGTCTAATTTATTGTTAACCGTGCTAATTAAGATTACACGTATATTAAATATAAACGATGTCGTTTTAAAAATTATAATCTCACTTAACCAAATGACGTCGTTTTGTTATGTCAGGAAAAAAATCTTAGTCTCGTGCCCTTCTCCATTTAGGGTTTTTATTGTTCTTCAGCAGTCTCAATTTCTTCAAACTTTGTTTCTAGGTTTCTCTTCCTCAAGACTCAATGAAAGTTATTAATAAGGTTAGTGTTTCAATCCATTTGAAATTGATTGTTCTTTTTACTCGTAACTCTTTTTCTTAATTTTAAATCTTTTGTTTGTAGGTTTTTGGTGGAAATGGCAGAAAAAAGAAATGGAATACCTAGAATGTGCAGATGTGGAGCAGCGGTTGTACTGAGGACTTCTGGAACGAGAAAAAACCCATAGAGACTATTTTATACATGTCCACATAGTTCTGAAGAGGTTATTTCTTAATTTTAGTTTGGTAAACATATGTGATTGAGTCTAAGATGCATTTGAATTTTATATGTTACAAAGTAATTATTACCATGTGTTCAAATAGACAGAACCATGTTTGAAGTGAAAGAAAGTTTGAATCAAAAGACGGATAATCTTGAAGAAGTTGTTGTGACAATAGAAAAAGATTTACGAGGTTGTGAATTTGAGATCAAAACTTTGGAAATAGAGACTCGTAATCTAGAGGTTGTGGTTAACAATTGTGAGGAGAAGAATGAAGATTGTGTGGTAGAATTACGTAGCTTGAAAAACATTGTTGTTTGCTTTATGGTTGCTGCCGTGTTCTATAATTTCTGTATAGCTTAATGTTGTACTACGCTAAGTTTGTAAGATTTATGTAACTAGTTTCCATCTTATACATAAGAGTTATAGTTCTTATGTTTGTAATGGATTTCTTATGTAATAGAGTTCTTATGTAATGAAGTTTTTATGAAAATGAAATCTTAGGTTAAACATAAAAATATCTTAATATACAATCAAAAGCATATGAATACAGTCATTTATCCAAGTATAATAACTTATAAATACAAAAAAAAAACTAACCAAAAGACATCCAAATACATAGCCAAATCCTATCCAAAAACACTACTAAAGCCGGCGAGACTAGACCCATAATAATCAGGGGCCAAAATTTTGTTGACTTGATTGGCTAGACCCATTTTTTGAAACATAATTCCTTGGGTTTGCATGCATCTTACCGATGAACCAAACCCAGTTTTCAGTACTCTTCACATCAACTACAGCCCAACAAATTGAGTACATTTGGTTGTTTGAATCTCTTCCAACCGCAGTCAACAATTTTCCTTTTGTTGTGCACATCAGAAAGCACCCATCTAGCCCAATTATTTGTCGGCAGTGATGGATCCAAGTTGTCCGTAATACTTCAAAGCATACGCAGAATCTTTTGAATATTTCATATCCATCATCTTCTGTCAATGTCTCAAGCTCAACGGTAGAACCATGATTTGAACTACAAGAAAAAACAAATGGTTAGGCAATCATAACAACATAAACTTAATAAAAGTTGTTATTTATTCTAGTATCTCCAATCTATAATCTTTAAGTCTTGAAAACTATTCATTATTCTCTTTTCGGATATTTTCGATGCGATTTTCTTAGCCTTTTTCATTTTTCCAATGTTGCAACGAAATTTCGTCGTTGTTGGATTTGGTTTTGAATATCTTTGGACATCATGTCTGGATCACTCCGCATCTTATTCAGAAAAAGTTTTGCAATAACTTCTTGCTTTAACACTTTGCTATAACCATCTTTGATGCAAATGTGATGATCATTATAAGTCTCCATCATCCACTTTTATGTTGGTTCCTCATAAGAATAATAAATTCTCTAAGGAAAACCACCTCTCATCCCACACTTAGCCTCATATTTCTCAACACCCCATCTCGTAAACTTCAAATTCCAACATCTTTAAACTCCTCTAAACTACCAAACACTTTCTTTAACTTAAACTCACCTTTTTTCACCTTACATATACTTCTTCTTCACAATCAGAATTGACACGAGTATCATGATACTCGTCATTCAATTTTTCATCAACAAAAGAATATAAACTGCTATGAATTCTTGCTTCTTCCGGAGGTATATCATTTCCTAAATCTGTATCTACATTATGCTCATCTTCATTATGTTCATCTTCATAATTCTCATCTTCATTATGATCATCTTCATTTCCCAATTTTGCATCTACAATACGCTTATCTTCACTAAAAAGACTCTTTACTGTCGTTATATATCCATTTATCATCAAGTGCATCACTATTATTGCCTCCACCATCATTCTCATTTTCATCATCAATGTTTCATCCATCATCCAAAATAGATTCATGGGCCATTAAAACTTCAATTTTTCTTGTCCACATGGCTGCAATATACATCTTCTGAAAGTTTGAGTCACCATCCACCATTTCTTTTTTGTCTTCTAAATCTTCAAATGGAAGCTTCCACCAAAAAATTTGTCTATACAACTCCAAACCCAATTTCTCTTACAACAACATGAACAAATCATACACCCGACCATGAATATTTACACTCACATCACCTTTATAAATGAGTCCTTGCTTACCATTTTCCCACCTACCACCATGAAGGCATATGAAAAGAGTATCACCCTCACTGAAATTCCCAGAAAAAACACAAAGTTAAGGCATTTTCGATATTGTAATTACACATGCAGACTAAAAAACATCAAAGAAAGGAATGAGATAAAATTGAATACAAATTCCTAGTAGAACACAGAAGATTCACCAACATATAGAGAAAGACACACAAGTTTAACCACTAAATTCATCCAAAAACAGTTGTATCAAAAATTTTAACATACCTCATTTTCGAGTTCCTGTTTACTTTTGGCTATGGAGATTCACAAAAGATTCACCAAGATGGTTTAAGTCTTTCACGGAATCCAGTTCACCCAATTAATTTCACGAATTAGATTGATTCTTTTGTAAAGGAGAAATCACAAAGAATGAACCCTAATTGCGTAAAAGGGAATTTTCGAATGTGATTTCCATAAATGAACTTAGAACTTTTTATTATTTTCGACAAACCAAAACGACGTTGCTTGGTTAAGTGAGATTATAATTTCTAAAACGACGTCGTTATACCTAATCTACGTGTATTCCTAATCAGCACATGTTAACGGTGGGTTAGACGGTGTTAAACGTAAATCGAATTTTAGCATCGTTTGTAATGTTCATGATCAAAAGAATTTTATATCAGAATTTTAGGATGGTTTAAGCACTTACCTAAATTCTAGGTATGAAAATTCACGATACGAAAAGTTCAAGTAGGAATTAACATTTTTCCCGATAAAACTCAACTTGCTAAATCTGTGAACTAGACTTCCACACTTTATACAATTACATATGTCGACCTGTTTTTTATTTTTGTATTGGGCAGAACGGACCGTCTATTTAGTCTAACATCGCATATATGCGAAAGGTAAAAGTCGAACTCCACACAGAGATAAGTGTATCTAGTAGATAACGTGGATCTATGCTACTAGTGCTTCTCTATCGACTATGACTTAATTTGGATAACTTCAAATCTAAAATACACAAGATGACAACATACATATCTAAACTGACTATATATTGAGATATGTAATATTAGTAATATACCACCTAATACTTCTTCTCAAGTCGGAGAATGGGTTTAAAATGTTCAACTTGGACATTGTCGATGCGAACTGAATTCGTCCAAAAACTTTGGTAAGCACGTCTTTTAAGCGAGATTTGGTTTGGACATGCACTGTTGTAATAATTTTATCTTTGATAGTATCACATACTTGATGACAATCTACTTCGATATGTTTTGTACGCTCCTGGAAAACCAGGTTAGCATCTATGCATGTATATTGTCGATTAACTGTCACAAAACAATCGCATTGGCTTGCTTAATTGAAAACCCAAATCGAACATCAACTGCTTGAACCATTTAGTCTCTCATGTGACTACAAACAAAGTATGCTTGAACCATTTAGTCTCTCATGTGACTACAAACAAAGTACAGTGATCGTCTTCTGCCGAAGAAGGTGAAACATCTCCTTCTTTGTTTTCCACGAAATAGACGAACCTCCCATCATAATAATATAAGCACTCAAAGAATTTCATGTCAGTGAACACGAAACCCAATCAGCATTACAATATACCTTAAGTGTGATGTATGCATATGACTATACTAGCAAACCTTGACATCTAGTTCCCTTGAGAAATTTCATGGCTATAACTTAAGTGCAGCCTCCCAATGTGCTTCATGCGAAACTTGCATGAATTGAGATAGCACACGAACCAACTATGTAATATCATCAGGTCTAGTATTTGTTAGATAGTTAAACATGCCTACTAGTCTTCTGCATTTGATGGGATCTTCAAGTGGCTTGCTCTCATCCTAACCAAACCTATAATTTTGATAATCACTCAACAATGGCAAAATGATTGCAAGTGTAATCAGCTTAAGGAAAGAAAGATTACGAATGCAAAATTTAAGAACAATTTCAGATTTAAAAAATCAAACAGTGAAAAGATTTCTACTTCCCACCAAATTTTACATATGTAAATTGTAAATATATTTCAACAAAGTTTTTATCAGTGTAATACATCAAAATTTTATGTTTTTTTGTTATAGAAAATTTTGGTAGGAATTTAGACGGATTAACAAATTAATAATAAAAACATATTAATTGATAAAATATATAGTTTAGAAATCGAAATTTCGTATAAGTGATAAATATCACCTTCTCCATGACTTTTAAGTATAAATAACACTAATAATCTATTTCATTTTTTTCATAACAAACGCTTTTCAATTTCCTCCAAACCCAGCTGCAAAAAATGGGTTTTCTTTTTATCTGCCTTTCTTTGCCATTTTAGGATTCTTGCACATCCTAATACTTAGAGGCGTAACCTCTACCAGTTCATCCTCTTCAATGTATTCAATGCAGTCGTCCAGACTATAAGTCAAGGGAGTGTCAAGTACCACTGTAATTTTCCAAAAGATTTCTCAGCAGACTAGATTTCAAAACTTGCACAAGTATAAGGGTTTATATGAAAATTAGTAAATTACCTGTTACATCTTTGTTAGATCGTATGTTTGTTGCTGCTTTCTTCTTGCAGATATTAAGTCCTAAGTCGCCAGGTCTCTGATGGATCCCAACTATCTGACCTTTATATACATCCACTCCTGAACCTACAAACATTTGACCTCTCTCTTGTGCACTTGCCAGAGCATACGATGTTGATGTCCCCTCTTCAAAGGCAACCTGAAAAGCCCCACTTTCCTATTCAGAAACTACAGATAAACTACCAAAATGGTGTGCATGTTCTATCAGATGTTTACTTTTCATATTTAGTGACCGTGACACTCATTCTATAACTCCTGAAACTATCCCCACTACCTATAACTTACCAGTGAACCTTGATCACGGGTGCTAATATCGCCGGCCCAAGGTCCATAACTGTCAAATATTGTGTTGAGGATAGCTGTCCCACGTGAAGCTGTTAAAATTGCGTTCCTCAATCCAAGAAGTCCACGTGTTGGGATTTTGTATCGCAGAAAGGTTGTTCCTTCAGACCTGTCATTCAGGATTCACATGCATACTCAGATTATTCTTAAAAGCTGCAAGCTGTGGATTTACAATCTGGAAAAACAAATGCTCAAGCGTCCCATTGCATGCACACACACACAAAAACACACTACTATATGAGAAATCACCAAGAAAATATGTACTGCTCTTCTCATATAGCTGGAGAATAGCATTTCTTATGCCCCTAACTAAGAAAATAACCAAACGTTCCTCAAAGCAGCAACAAATCTTTTGCATTTTCATATGCTGGTTACAGTAAATTAATATTACCAAACTGATGCTATAAACAACAACAAAAAGTAACACACAAAACTATTAACAAGAAGCAGAAGAAACTATGCAAACCCAGCACCTTGCATATAGAATAAAGGGATGGCAAGAAAAACAATACATACCCAACATTCTGCATATCAAACATCTGTCCACGTCTTTTGCCAAGAAGTTCAACAACAGGCCCCATGTGATTCTCTGGTACTTCAACAGTTGCTATCTGAATTGGTGGATTTTGAGAGTCAGATACTTTATATCAAAGTATTCAGTTATTTTCAGTGAGCTGACGATTAAACCAAGAATATTCAAATCAAACTGAAATCATAATTTCATAACTAGTTGTTCATTCCTTTGGTAAAAAAAAAGAAATAGCGTCAATTAGAAACTCACCTCATATGGCTCCAGCAGTTTATCGTTAACTCTTTTGTTGATAACTTTCGGTGGTCCAACCATAAATTCATATCCTTCTCTTCGCCTGAAACATATTACCTTTCAGCTAATTTCAATATCAAATGTGAAAGAACTGATGACCAGTGAAGAACTTACATGTTTTCTATCAGGATGGTAATGTGTAATGTACCTCTCCCACTAACAATGAATGTGTCTGCTGTCTCACCATCTTCCACTTTCATAGCTAGATTTCTTTCAAGTTCACGGTTCAAACGGTCTCGTAAGTTCCTGCTTGTTACATACTTCCCCTACAGAAAAAGAAAGGTAATTGAAATGTTGCACTAAACCAGTTTTCATTTTGGGTGACTCATGACAGTGCTATTAACCATGATTACACATACCTCACGGCCAGAAAATGGAGAGGTGTTTACTGAGAAGGACATCTTCACAGTTGGCTCTTCTACTTTGATTGTAGGTAGAGGCTTCCCATGTACTTTATCAGCAATAGTCTCCCCAATCTGTAGATTAAAGGGTACACAAAGAAACCAGGACATTACAACTCAATTAGTAACAAAGAGAATGCCAAGTGGCAGCAATTCTCCAGCAACGTTACAAATCAATGATCTATGCATATATGTGTACCTGAATGTCATCTATGCCACATACAGCGCAAATATCTCCAGCTTCCACTGACTCAGCAGGTACTCTGAAGAATTTCTCATAGACAAAAAGCTCACTTACTCTTGCAAATCTACAGGAATCTTCAGAAGTACACACCTGTAAAGTTATATTTAATAAGTAATGTAAACCATATCATAAGTTCGTCTTGGATCCTCACTAGTTCTTAAGGTTATGACTCTATCCCTCATTCATTCAGTTACGCTTTAAAAATATTTCATCACAAGCTTTAATGAATTAAAAACCTAGGAAACACAACAAAATTTCGTCTAAGAATATCTTGTCCATTGTACTACTATCCATTTCCCTATATTTTACAGGATATCTTTTGTCTGACCCCACATCATTGATGTCCGGTAACAAAGGAATACACTGAAGATTAATCAAAATGTTACCCTGACATCCATCCCTTTACGCAGTGCCCCTGCATGTAGACGCCCAATGGCAATGCGTCCTTTATGCTCATCATACTCGATATTTGTAGCCTGAAAAAAAAAACAGAAGTTTCGTAAAAGTGAGTTATCTACTCATCTATACTGTCTATTTCACTGAAATATCTTTTACATTTTGGTTTGATGCATATCTCAATTCAGTAAACCTGGCAGCTTATTAACTATGCCCATATATGCAAGGACGCTATTGTTGAGGTAAATTCGTCAATTTGACCTGATGTGGACTCAGACACAAGCCACAAATTGTTTCGTTATTTGAATCATTAGTTTAGTGTATTTAGAGCTTGTTTTAGAGCAAGTGACGGCTTATAGTTGATGATAGACAAGTTTTTGATGCGCCCATGATATGGGATAAAGCATTGGCAATGGCTGGGAACAAAAAAATGAAACTGTAAGAAAATCACAATAACTCACAAGCATCTGAAGTGCGCCATCTTTCTCAATATTTGGCCCAGGTACACATCTAATTATAGCTTCGAACAGGGGTCCTAGGTCCTCTGCAAGGTCATCCGGTGAAAGCCCTGCCTTTCCTTTAATCCCACTAGCATATATCGCTTGGAAATCACACTATATGCCACACAAAAATATTTAGGTTGGTATCATATTGTTAGTATAGGAGTCATGGGAGATACCACAATAGTATGACAAACCCAAAGTCAACAATACCTGTTCATCTGTAGCATTTAGTTCAATAAATAGTTCAAAAGTGGAATTGACAACAAATTCAGGACGAGCAGAAGGTCTGTCAATCTTGTTTACGACCACGACAACCGCATGTCCAAATTCAAGAGCCTTCTTTAAAACAAATCTTGTCTGAGGCATTGGTCCCTCAACAGAGTCCACCTAAGAAACAAGGGAGTGAGCAAGGTAAATAAGAAATACAGAACTAAAGTTTATTCCAGATTATTGAGACAAAGCATCATAAAAATTACCACAAGAAGAACTCCATCAACCATGTTCAAGACACGCTCAACTTCACCCCCAAAGTCAGAGTGGCCAGGAGTATCAATTATATTTACTTTTGTGTTTTTGTAAGTGATGGATGTATTTTTGCTAAGAATTGTGATTCCTCTTTCACGTTCAAGGTCATTTGAGTCCATTATCCTCTCTTGCATGACTTGGTTATCTCGGAATACCTACAAAAGAAAATAGGGATTAAGAAAAATAAAACCTCAATCCACTGAGAAGACATCTGAGTAACTTTCTCCTGTTGGATTAAAAGCCAAATGTCATATGGGTTTCAGCTGTTACCTTAGCTTGCCTGAGCATAGAATCGACCAAAGTAGTTTTTCCATGATCAACATGTGCTACAATTGCTATATTCCTCACATCATTCCTCCTCACCAACTGCTTCTTCACTTCTATTGGCATAACAAGATTAAATTTGTTTAGAGAAGTAAGATATAGAAATCAAATTCTTGAAACCTTTATTGAGAGAGAAAGGCTTTATTCTTAAGTTTCACAATTTCAGAAAATCAAGTTCAGCAGCAAAGATACTTCACCCTATCTGAAGAAAAGAAAAAGGCAGTAAATCACCAGAGGATGGTTCGGCGGTTGATGGAGAGACGGAACAAGTGATGGGACGATGAAACGGGCGACGGCGGGAACGAACTCGGAGAGTTCTACCTGATGGAAGAGCAGAAGCAAAGCTTAAGCCGAGCACTTGTTGGTTGTGAAGCAGAGGAGAAGCTTGTCTCCAAGAAACCGCTAGAGAAGCGGAGGAAGTGCTCAAGCTCAGCTCCATTTCAAATGGATTGATTTTTTTTGGTTGGAGAAGAGAAGTTACGAATTTTCTATTACGAGGATTTTGTTAAGACTGCTGCAGTTTTCGTACGGACTTGATGGACCAGCTTAAGCCACGTCCTCACTATTCGATTTATCTTATTCTCAAACTAGAGAGCCTCACACCACACAGAGCCAAAACTCATAAGTAACTCACCTTCTAAGTCGTCTCAATGACATGGCTCACAGACACTGATTAAATTCATATGGGTAGAACTTGTAGATACTGAATAACTGGACTGAGTTAAAACCGAATTTTAAACTGTTATGAATTTGGAAAGATACAGAATCGAGTTGAAACTCTTTTTTTAATTTTTTAAATTGTCCGTAATAAAACGGTTTCTTGCGATTCAGAATCTCAAGATACAACTGTTGATATCTTTGTTAAGCTTTACTCTTAACAAAGCTTAATCGAACTTAGTGTTTTGCTAATACTCTTGTGGAAACCAAAATTCTCACCGTCGATTTTCGTTAGTCACTGAAAATCAGAGATAACTCTAACTTTCCAGAGATCCCGAATTTCTGTGAGTCAAACACGGACAAAATCAGAGTACGAAAAAGACAATAAGAACACGAAAATTAAAGAGTACGAAAGAGACCAAAATAGAGGTCTTATTCTAAATTCGTATGAGTGTTTCAACAGGTGGTGAACCTTAGCTTCGTGAGCCGTTGGCGAGTTTCATAGCACAAAAAAACTTAAGACTAACAACCCAGTTGAGTCGCATCTCGCTAATAAAATCGGAAATCAACCCTAATGCTCTAAGTATTTTTGGTACAAAAAAAGAACTTATCTTGGACCATCTCTTGATCTCTCTTATATAGACTTTGGAGTTGCTCCATCTTCCTTTTCCGTCTTCCGTTCCTCTGGGGAAATCTTTCTTTTCTTGATGGACTCTTCTGCGGAAATCTTCCTTTTCTAGATTTCTTCCATTTCTCTCCGGTTTGCAAGGCAAGTTTCGACCGTCATTACGTTTGGGTCTGTTTCTCTTATGGAATCGCAAGTGGACCGTGGTCGTGTTTTACGCCTCGTTGGGCCATTTTATGGCTTAGGCGGTTTCTTACGATTCTTATCGAGAAAACGAACTTTCGCGCAACAATATGATTGATACCTTTGCAGAAAGGTAGTAAATGGGATGACATCGGTGTTTAAGTTAACCGCTATCGTTTTACGTGTTTGGTTAATACGAAACGATTTCACGATTCTTTCCGAGTCGTAGTAAGTCATCGTACAAAAAGAACGTGTTTTACAATTTTTATCGCAAAACTTCAACGGAAACTCGGAACAACATGGAACAAGAGACAGTTCATTCAGAGCGATACGAAGAACGTGTGTGATTCATCTCGCCAGTTGACGAGACAAATTTTCGGTTCATCTCGCCAACTGACAAGATGAATTTTGTATGCAAATTCATCTCGCCAACTAACGAGATGAATGTTTCCGATTCGTCTCGCCAACCGGTGAGATGAACGTATGTTCGAAAAAGTCTCAGTTATTTATATTTGAGCAAGGCTCGTGCTTTCCATAGAGATATACGGGATGAAAGCGCTTTTTCCGGAGATAGCGTATTCGTCGAGGCTTTCCGTATTCTTCGGACATTCATTCCGAGTAGGTGAATCATCTTTCCTCGTTAAAACCTTAGTGATAGGAAAACCCGGTGGGAAAAAAACATTCTCGACTAAGGATAAAAGAGTGTAGAATTGATCCCTTGGCGGTTTTGTGGTTGTTGCTCGATTTTTCCGAAAACGTATCATTTGCGGTCTTTTGGGAATCTTTTGAATTTGGTTGGTTTTTTCTACCGATTGGGTTCGATGCGTATACCGACGTTTTGAACATTAATTTTGCCGTGACCGTTTTGACCCCAACAACTCTCGAGACAGGGAACAAATATTTGTTAGAATTGTATTTTATTTATTTTTCTGCTCAATGTAAAAAATTTCTATGTTTTTTATGCTAAGATGTGAAAAAGTGGATAAGAAAAATGAATGGTGGAGATAGGTATTTATAGTAAACGGTTGCAACTTTTCAATTGGTACTCATTCGGTCAATGATTGCAACTTTCACTTGGTGACCTTTCACCTGTAAGCTACTTCACTCCTTAGTTCACTAAGTTTGAATTTTAGCTGATTAGTCCACCCAGCTAGGTTAATACTCACTCGGCTCATTGAGTTTGGTTCAACTATCCTTTTACTCACCTAACTGAGCTAGCTAGTCTTTTCAACTAGTTCAGCTCACTTCAATGTCTAATTTCTCATTTAAATTTACTTCAATTTTGATAAAAACCATTTTCTCAATAATAAGTTCAGAACCACCGGTGCGGGTTTGGACTCCCTATCCGACTTTGGGAGCGGACCTTGTTAAAAATATTTTCAAACTCACTCACCAAATAGACGCAAATTGTCCCGTTGAAGATTCTTTACTTCTCTTTGAATAACAAATCTAACAGAAAATGTAAAACGATAATTATGTTATTCAAGTGTAAAAGGAAAGCTTTTACAACAGTGTTTTGAAAATAGATCCGTACCGGAGGTCCGATCGAGTTCAACTTTGAACCGGGTGAGTGTCCTTGTGAAAGTATCCCACATTGAAAATGCAGATGGACTTTTAATGACATAGAAGAGATATGAGTTAATCCACTCAATGGCAAGTGATTTTGAGTTGGAAGCTCATAACCCTAACACAATATCAGAGCCCGAACACACGTTGCCCCACCCAAACCAAAACCGATCGAAAGAGGTCCGAATAATCAAACGTGAATCTGATCCTATATTGGGATATTGTCGAGAAGTGGAGAGGGACCTTGAATGATATATATAAAGGATATCCGCCAATCCCCTTAATGTCAATTGGTTTTGAGTTGAAAGCCCATAACCTTAACAGTCATGGTCGGGTTAATAATAAAACCCATTTTTAATCGTACCGGCTTAAAATTCGAGTTATCCGAGAACCAAACACTTAATTGAACCGTATTAAACCGGGTTAAATTTTTAATTAGCAATTTTTTATTAACAAGGCCAGTAACCGCATGTATGCGCATGTTTGTTTTTGGATTGCGTGGAATTACCTCTCTCATTTTTGAAGTGAGTTGGTTAACTTAGAAAATGTATTTTGTTTCGTGTTTCATGCTCAATAAAAATTGAATATCTCCACAACGGCTATAACCAACGATTAAGATGTTTTCCACCTATAACTAAATGATGGCTTGTACGAGTGTTTTCCTGAAGACTGAAGGAGTAGTTTTTAAAGATCGTCATAGCCATGAAAGCAGCTCTGGCCAAGAAGTCATACGCATATTTTGATTGCTTCAAGTGGGCAAAAGAGAGCCTCCAAAGATGAGAAGAGTATGAGCAATTGATAAGAAATTTATCCCAATTTTCTAAAAAGTTTGAATAGAGAAGACAAGATGGATCAGAATTTAAGTTTGCGTCCCACATGTAACCCAATATGCTTCAGGTCCGATAAAAACCATTATCTACATTTCACATGATAATGCACCACAAATAACAACTAATAGAGAGTGGAGTTGAAACAAATAGCAAAAACATCTTAGGGATAAACAATGAGAGTGGAGTTGGAACCTATCTAGGTCTTCCAGAAGCCTTTAGTGGTTCAAAAGTAAAGATGTTGGAATAAATTCATACAAAACTAAAGCACATATTCTCAGGATATTTTGGCAGATGCATCTCGCAAGAGCGAAAAGAAACTTTTCTCAAATTAGTAGCAATATCCATGTCAATATATGCAATGCAATGTTTCAAGTTACCTAAATCAACTCTTAACTCACTAATATCTGCAATGATTCAGTTTTGGTGGAATTTTGTGGAAGACAAAAAAGTCAATTGGGTTATGTAACACCCCGATTCCAGTCAAACCTCTTTTGACCAAATCCGAGGTTGTTACGCCC
>OVBE01006007.1:0-20616 GCA_900406425.1 Iberis pinnata
TATATATTAATTCAATTTTTTGTTTCAGTTAGATGCATGAAACGAACTTTCATTGCTAATAAACCTGATCTTGTAATAAATTGCTTATTAATATTCTTTATGGATCTCATATATTACATATATCTTTTTTAAATAATGCTCACAGTTGCTAAATCTTACGACTTTCACCATATATAAGAGATCTTTTCTCAGTTTGAACGCAAAGGATTCAAGCTTTTTGGAATCAAAATCATGGTTCCTTGAAAGAGTTTCGCGCAGAAGCATTACCACAATCTAAAGGAGAGACCTTTCTTCAACAACTTATGTGACTTCCTTAGTTAAGGCCATGTTGTTACCATGGTAAATAAGTTAACTATCACTCGATCTTTCAAATCATATATAAATTGACTTGGTTTAGGTCTCTCTAATCAAAAACTAAAACAAATTTAACTTGGTTTAAGGTTTGGGAAGGAAAATTTGTGATTAGATATGTTCGTAAACGAACATAACAAATTTAACTTGGTTTAAGGTTTGGGGTTTGATAATTTTTTTTTAAAGAAAACCGAGCATATCCGTCGATAATCCGTCGGTTTTCTTATAAAAAAATATCAAACCCCAAATCTTAAAAACGGTCTCATTTAAACGGCAAAATTTCGTCTCAAAAACCGACGGAAAATCAACGGAATATGTCCGTCGGTTTTTATCGACGGATTTGTTCCGTCTATAAATTAATCGACGGACTCTTTTACCGTTGATTTTCCGTCGCTTTTATCGACGGATATAAATCTGTCGGTTTCTCCGGTCAGATTTTCTAAAGATTGAGATTGCGATGAAGCCTGAGTTTGGTCTTCGTCTTGGGTTGGCTAGAACTCTGCAATGCTTTTACCCTAATTTATAATACTTGGTTTTTATGTAACGTTAGAATATATATAAAAATTAACTAATTTGCTACATTTAATGCATGTATCAATTGATTGATTGGTCAGTTAGGTTAATTGGTTAGGTGATTTAAGTTGAAATAAGTTAAAATAGATTACAATGGATAATCCACTGATTCATTATATGTTTTTTTTGCCAAACTTTTATATTCCACAGAGAACCTATATTTTTTTAAATGCATTTTTTCTTCTCAAACACACATTTTCGCAAAAATGAAGTTGTTTCAAATTTCTAATTTTATATTTTTATTTTCTGCTATCTACTATTTTAATCAACTTTTGCTAAAGCATAATTCCATGATTCATCGATTTTTTTTACCAAAAACATATTTATTTTAAGATTTTGTTACCATGTAATGGATTTTTTTAAATATATCACTCTCCTATCAATTGACCAATAATAGATCAAACATATAAATATGCAAAAAGTATTTTTCTTAAAAAATATTTTAAATACTGATAATTATTTTATGTGAAATATTGTATTTTTGAAAACGTATAGATTGATAAATGATTCTTTTGAATCTAAGTAATTGATTAAAAAATAAAAATTCTCATAAGATTTTGTGATTATGAGTCTACAAGCTTTTTTTGTCCAAATAGAAAAACACAAATCACAAGTGACAAAAAAAAGCATAAATCATATCTTAAAAAAGACTAGAATATTTCAACTAGTTCATGCATTTTACCAAATTCCAATAATAGACAAATAAATTTTTAAATATTAAAATTTAAAATAAGTAGTCATAATCTCCATCATACCTTGAAAACACAGCTCTAGAAAAAAAAAGTTTCTTGAGAAATGGAGATGCCATAAAAGGCTTATCATCTTCTGTGTTAGTCCAACAAAGCTCTTCAACTAACATTTTTGGACGTGGAAGCTTCATCCGTCTTCAGTCTTGGTTCTTGAATGACCTCCATATTTTTATCAACCTTGAAACCGCACTGACCTAAAAAACTAGCTAATGTTTGTCACTTTAAGATGTAAAATCACTTAGACGGTATATTTTGAAGCTAAAAACTATTAAGATTTAGGTCCAATTAATATACTTAAGCATATATGTTTTAGGTTCCACCGATATTGTAAACAAACAAACTTAAGATTTATAAGCACCCAAAAATTCTATAGAGACATTACCATTATAAGCTCAAACCTTGTCATCGTTATAATTTCTTCAGGTTTTATTTCGCTCATTAGAAAACGATCTACTAGGAATTGTGACTTCTGTAATGAACAAACAAAGAAAAGACAGTAAAACAAACTTCTAATGATATTTACAACAAAATAAGAACACATCTACACAAGTTATGAAACAATATAAACAAGAATTTTAGTGTTGATGCTACTTGGTTCACACATTCATGACTTTTCTATAAAGCAAAACATATAATATTTTTCATTTTCAATTTTAAAAAATTTTAACGTAAAATTTTTGTTCAAATCTTAGGGATACCTAAAAGCAGATGCACACAATAAAACAAAAATAAAAATAATGAAAGAGAAAAAAGAATTAAATTAATTACCTTGAGTACATAAACTATCATCTGAATCTTGTGATAGTACTTTGGTATATCTTTGCCACAAGAGTCACTGAAAGTCTTCTCAATAGCAGACACTACGGGAACAACATCATCTGGCCAAAAATAATCACAATCATCTTGCTTCTTCTTAGTTACACAAAACTTGTGTTTAACTGCTTCCAAAATCTCCTTTAGGCTCTTGTCATTATCCAATTCACTGTGCTTCAAGCGAGTCTTATAATTTTTTGCATTAACCCGAATACATGTTGCAGAAGTCATCAGCTTATCAGTTAAGATAACCCTTTTTTGGAACATATTGTTTACGCTTTGACTTCAAAGTCTTTTTCTTCTTCTCAAAGTCAGGGAGATCATCAACTACTAAAATAGTTTTTGTTAAGAGGATGACTTGAAAAACTCTGATTTTGGGAGTGAAACATTGTCTTGATCTTCGGTAATCGATGCTTGGTTCAATTTTTCCTATATAGTTTAGAATTAGAATCATTAGATATTTATAACAAATTATTGATTAAAATGATAACATAATATGTAATGAAAAACCAAGTGTACAATGATTTGACAGATTAACATAAGACAATCTTCCAAATTTTAAATAAAGCAAATTATTTTTCCTATAATTGAATTATGAAAAAATATACAAAACTTTTCTAAAAATCCAAATACCTTGAGATATCTAAATTATGTAAGGTATTTCTAAACCTGAAATGATATATTAAGTTATGACTGATTAATTTTAAAAAGTTAAGTACATGAAATTTGCTAAAAGAAGGCTCAGATCATAAACTCATTATTTCACATTTCGATGCTCCAAAAAACGGGGGAAATGTCTCTTTAGATCGACGGAGCTTTGAATAATAACCATGAAATTAGAGCCATCATTGAACCAATATGGTTATCAAGTGTACCTCAAAAAATCAAGGATCGAATATTTGAATTTCGTTTTGCCATACTCGACTGGCAGAGAAAGAAATCAAGGAATAACAAGATTATTATTAAAGAAAAACAATAATAATTGAATGATGCGATGGAAATCAACTTACCCTGCAAGGGGATTTGACTAGAATCAATGATGAGTTAAAAAGGCTTATAAGGATGAAAAATCATATTGGCGACAAAGCAACCGTTTATTGTGGTTGAGTCTAGGTGATTAAAACTCCTGATATTTCCATGCTGTCACAAAAGGTCGAAGAGCAATCAATAATATTACCGTGATAGAAGATGAAGATGACCAAATTCACTATAAAGAAGATAGAATTACCAAAGTGATTGTGAATTATTTCACAAATTTGTTCAACTCTGTTGCTGAAAATAAAGATGAAACGATCAATAAAGCTCTATCTCTAAAACTATCAGAAGCAGATAATAACATCCTTATCAAAGACAGTTCACTCTTAGAAGTAAAGCAAGCTCTATTCTCAATTCAACCGGATAAGGCACTCGGTCCAGACGGTTTTTTGGTCTCAAGTTTTCAGTCAAACTGGGATGCAATGGGTGGAAAAATTACTGCCAAAATCCAATAATTCCTATCTATCGGGGTTCTACCATATCCATCAACGAGACTAATATAAGACTGATCCCAAAAGTTCATGGACCAAGGAAAGCGTTTGATTACCGACCCATAGTTTTGTGTAATGTTTACTATAAGATTATCTCAAAGCTACTTGCAAACAGACTCCAACCTATCCTTAAAACGATCATCTCGGATAATCAATCATCTTTTGTTAAAGGAAGAGCCATATCGGAAAATTTCTTGATTACACATGATGTACTCCATTTTTAAAAAAACTCAAAAGCAGCAAAGCATTGTTCAATGGTCGTAAAAACGGATATGAGCAAAACCTACAATAGAGTTGAATCGGATTTCATAAGATTAGTGATCAAAAGTATTGGTTTCCATCCAAAATAGATCCAATGGATAGACTAGTGCATTTCCATGGGATCACATTCCTTCCTCTTGAATGGCTCGGTGAAAAGAAAAGTGATATCCAAAAGAGAAATTCGTCAAGGCGACCATTTATCTTCTTATCTATTCATACTTTGTAGTGAAGTCCTATCGGGTGTTTGCATGAATGCTAATTGAAAGAATGAGCTCAGAGGGATTAAGGTCGCTAAGAATAGCCCATGTATCAATCATCTACTCTTTGCGGATGATATAATTTTTTTTTGTAGAATGAACAAGCAAAGTATTGAAGCCTTAAAGACCTTTATCAAAGAATATTCAAGAGCATCCAAGCAATCTACTAATTACCAAAAATCAGCCATATTTTTCTCAAGAAAATCACCAAGTACCCTTAAAGAAAGAGTTAAAAGAGAGCTACATATTGAGAAAGAAGGCGGTCTTAAAAAATATCTCGGGTTGCCATAATATTTTGGGAGGGAAAAGAATGATCTCTTTACAAGCATAGTTGATAGAATTCGACAAAAGGTGATGTATTGGTCGTCAAAATTTCTATTTACACCCGGGAAAATTATACTCTTAAAGAGCGTACTCTCTACGATGCCAACCTTTGCTATGTCTTGCTTTAAGCTGCCGTTATCCCTTTATAACCAAATCAAATTGGCTCTTACTAGGTTTTGGTAAGACTCAAGAAACCAAACAAAGAAAATGGCTTGAATAATTTGGGATAAGATGACAAAGCCAAAAGGTTTAGGTGTACTTGGTTTTAAAGATATAAGTTGCTTCAATGATGCTACGCTAGCCAAATTTAGTTTGCAGTTATTGAAAAATCCTCAATATTTACTTGCACGTACTTTGGAAGGAAACTGTTATTATAATACAACATTCTTGGATTGCACTGCCCCATCAAACACATCGCATGGGTAGAGGAGTATAATTATTGGTCGAGAGCTACTAAAAAAGAATTTGGGATGGGCTATTGGAAATGTAGAAAATATTAGAATATGGCAAGACTTTTGGATGAATCACTCTTCTAAAGTTAGGTCTATAGGACCTGCAAAGAAAGATGATGCAGACCTATTGATTTCATCCTTACTCAAATCAAAGTCATTCGAATGGGACAGTCTGAACTTCTCTCTAATTGTGAACAACAGAAAATAAGTTTTAAACCAAGCAAATTTTGAGCTTTGGACTCACTCATATGGCTTAAATATGCAAAATGTGAGTACTCTACTAAACCAGGGTATATGTCCGCTATTAATGATTCAAATCAGGAACACGAGTTAGTACATGTCACTGTTTCAAATCTTGTGCATGGATTCTGGACATATGGGTTCGAGTAAGCTAAAACTTCTAACCTGGAAAGTTTCCCACAATGCTATACTGGTGGGTGAACGCCTCTAGATCCATTCAATTGTGCAAAACCCTACTTGTACTATATGTGTCTTACCAAAATCAGTCAATCATGTTTTCTTTGATTGCATTTACGCTAAGAGAGTTTGTGATTTGGCTCCATTCTCAAACTTCATAACACCAGTCTCAAACACATCCTTTATTGCGAATTGGAAGGACGTTGTGACATTTACGTGCCTCCCCCTACAGGTATCTCTGTAACAAACTTAGCACCTTAGATACTATGGTCCCTGTGTTGGCACGAAACTCTCGTGTTTTCAAGGATAGATTCTTTTCGGAAAATGATGCAGTTGACAAATCTATAAGTAGTGCAAAGAAGTGGCAAGATACCCAACCACCTCCTAGTCATTTCACTTCAAGCTCTCTATCAGGTAGGCCGACCTCCTCTATTTCTACTACCCTGATGCTTCTTGGTCTACATCTCTCAAGGTGATCGGCTTACCCGCAATCTTTAAACCACCTCATCAATCGCCATGGAAATAGGGCAAAGTGGAACACAATGTAAAATCCTCTTTAATGGCCGAATGCTTAGCAATCCGCAAAGCTATAGAGCGAGATATCTCTTTAAAAATCACCGATTTGGTTATTGAAACAGAATCTTAGATCATTGCTAAAGTGTGGTCTTTCAACGCTCAAATTTAAGAGATATACGCAATCATGGAGGACATCAAGATGTTATCTTCATAATTATCTCTCTTTGTAATAAAATTCATTCCTAGAATTCTTACTGGAGAAGTTGATGCCTTGGCAAAGCAAGCTCTCCACTATTATGTACTGAATTCCACTAGTTTTATTAATCTACGGTTGAACAAAAAAAAATCTCTGAAATATGAGCATTACGAACCGATGGTATTTATATTTTTTTCATATTTCTTATGATCATTGAACTATAAAAAGTTAGTGACCTATAAAATGAGGAGATTACATTGTTTGAAAAAATTAAAATAAAAGAGGAGATTGCACTAGATTTGAGGAAAAAATTCTTTTAGTTCAAAAATGTATTCTCACTGACATGACTCAGTCGAATAATTGAATCTTACATTTAATTCAAATTATTAATAAACTTATTAGCTCAAAAAAATTTTAGCTCATTTTTCCGTCTTAATTTTAGTTCGGATCTTGTGGAAAGAAATTTTTTAAGTTCAGTTCTTAGTTATAAAAATAAAAAACCTCTTGATATTTTCAACTTTGTGGAGGTAATGGTCACGTCACATGACAATCACGTGCTTCTCCTATTTTTTTCTTCTCGAATTTTATAAGATCAAGAAAAAATAAGTATGAAATACAAAGAGTTTTTCTTTTTACACACAAACTCAAAATTCTTATAAAATTATTTATGGAGTTGCTTTAGAAAATTTATTCCTTTTATGATTTTGAAATCTATAGAGTATGAAAAGAACATTTATTTATTTATATTTAAAATATCAAAAGGCTTATGAATTAATTCTTTTCTTGAATATTAAACAAATTGTTTTTTTAAAAAAAATATGAAGATTGGAGGCAATAAAATGTGAATAATTTTTTTTTTTTTTTGTAACATATGAATTCAGAAGTTCATATCTTGAAACTAACAATGATTTTAATGTTTTTTGAAATGACCAAATAATCTCAATAAAACATTTCTCTAATGCTTTTTCTCATTGTTTATTTCTTTTTGGATCTACTTATAAAATTTTTTAAAATTATGAGGCGCAATATTTAATGTGTTATGCGCCTGAAAAAGTCTCTCATTATGCATCTAATTTTGGAAAATTGGTTTTGTCTTCAGAACTAAAATAGGTTTTGCATTTATAGTTTTTTTGTGATTTAATGTTTTATGCATTCATTCTCTCGCACTTGTACAGTTGGTATTAATTACGCCTTCCAATATTTTACCTCCAAAATGATGTTTACTTTCAACTATTTATCTTTCCCTAATCTAGTATCTACTTTTTTCACCAAAAAGAAAAGCATCAAACTTTAAAGTTTGTGAAACAAAAATATCACTATAAACTTGATTCCTAAAAACAACATTAAAATTATTTCTTCAATGTATGCTGAGAAGAAAAGTTTTCTTTTATATAAAAATGCTTAAAAAGGAATTAAGTGTTAGAATAGATCAAAATTAACTAACTCGCTATATTTAATGGGTCAGATGATTGATTGATTGGTCTGGTGGGTTAATAGGTTCGGTGGGTTAAGTTTTAATAGATTAAAACGGATAAAAATGGATAATTCAGTAATTCATTAATATGTTTTCTTGCTATAAATCAATTTTTTTGCCAAAACATAATATTCCACATAGATTCCAATTTACTTTTTAAATGCATTTTTCTTCTCAAACATATACTTTCGCCAAAATGGAAAACAAAATGTTATCTTAAAATTTCTAATTTGATGAATGCATTTGTCTGCCAAATCTACTATTTTAACAAAATTTTGCATAAAGTGTTTTTCTTAAGAAAATATATTAAATACTAAAATTAGTTTATGTAAAATGTTGTATTTTCAAAAACGTATAGGTTGATAAATAGTTCTTTTTGAATGTAATGACAGGTGGCTACAAGCACTTTTTCCCTAGTAGAAAAACATAAATCATCTCTTAAAAAATGACAGGTAATGTTTTGAGTTCATAATGCAGTTATGCATGTTACCAAATTCCAATGAAAGTCTAAAACAAAGATAATATTAAAAATTGAAGTTTTAAATAAGCAGTCATAATCTGCACCATACCTTGAAAGGACAGCTCTGAAAACAAATGTTCTCTAGAAATATAGATTAACATAGAAGATCAAGATACCATAAAAGGCTTATCATCTTCTGTATTAATCCAGCAAAGCCCTTCAACTAACACTAGTAGAGGTGGAGGCATCATCAGTCTTCAATTTTGGTCCTTGAATGACCTCCATTTTTTCATCAACTTTGTACCCGCACTGACAAAAAAAAAATCTAGCTAATGTTAGTCACTTTAATATGTAAAAATCACTTAAAATGTATGTTTTAAGGTGCTAAAAAAACATATATGTTTGAGGTCCCACCGATATTGTAAACAAACTTAAGATTTATAAATATACAAAATTATATATTTGAATAATTAAGAGGCTTACCGTTAGCTCATCATATTTCATTGTAACAATTTCTTCAGGTTTTAATTCGCCCACTAGAAAACGATCAACTAGGATTTGAGACTTCTATAATAAAAAACAAAGAAAAGACAATAAATGCAAACTGTTAATGATATTTACAACAAAATAAGAACACATCTGCACAATTTATGCAAAAAGATAAACAAGAATTTTAGTGTTGATGCTACTTCGATCAAACATACTTGTCTTTTCTATAAAGCAAAACATATTATATCTTTTTAATTTCTATTTAAATTTTTTATTTTTAACGTAAAATATTTTTTCAAATCTTAGGGCTACCTAGAAGGACATGCACACAACGTACAAAATAAAAACAAAAAAATGAAGGAGAAAAAAGGAATTAAACTAATTACCTTGAGTTTATTAACTAGCACCGGAAGCTTGTAATTGTACTTTGGTATATCTTTGCCAAAAGAATCATACAAAGCCTTCTCAAGAGCAGACACTACATGAAAAACATCATCTGGCCAGAAATAATCATAATCATCAGCTTGCTTCTCCTTAGTTACACGACACTTGTGTTTAACTGCTTCCAAAAGCTCTTTTAGACTCTTGTCACGATCCAAACCACTGTACTCCAAGAATGTCTTACAATCTGCTGGAATATCCTCATTACATATTTTAGGAGTCATCATCTTATCTTTCAAGATAAGCCTTTTTGGAACAGATTGTTTACGCCTTGACTTCAAAGTCTTTTTCTTCTTCTCAAAGTCAGGGAGATCACCAACTAATGAGATAGTCTTTGCTAGGAGAAGATCAATCTCTTGTCTTTGATCCTCATTGAAGTTATTATGAGTAAACTTTAACAGCTTCTTCTTAACAATATCATAAACATTTTTCACAATAAAGTCTGAGGGCTCTCGATGGTGAGGGAGTTGCTTCTTCTCTGGCACATAATACACAAGGCAACTTTGCTTCACAGCTTCAGCAAACACTTCATCGCGATGGAAACTGTAGAAGAGGTTTCTTGGATCTTTGGATTTATAAGTTCTAACATAGTATTTATCCAATTCTTCTGGACGATAAAGCCATTGCACTTCAAGCTTTAGTTCCATTTCTTTTCCTTGTACAAATATATCCTGTCCAAAAATATAGTTTAATTTTTTTGTAATAAAAGATATTAAAATTCATATAAATTCTTTTGTTCTTTAATATTTGACCTTTATGATCCCAGGATACAACTTTTGGTTTGACTCATTCGGGATCAATAACACTGAATCCTCCTGTAACAATAAAATAACTTAATATATATATAATGTTAAATTAATATAGTGATTAGGCCTCTTACCTAATAAGGTCCACATTATATATTAAATTTTAGAAATTTTCATAGGTTACATGTGTTTGGTGTATTTTCTTATTAAAAAATCATTTTTAAAATATCTCATATTTAAACAAATCCAATCTAGTCATGTATCATATTTTTTTTTAAAGTATATGTACCAGAAATATCGTGCATGTAAAAATAATTTGAGTAGGCTATTTAACACTACCATTCATTTAAAAGAAAGTATAGGAGTCGGAACTCCAACCTCTTCACATTTTCTATTTAGAGAAAGAAAAAAAATCATTGCAAACGCTATGATTATTAATTAAAATTATTATATCTTAAAAGAAAGAAGCAAGCTTACCAGTTCATAATTTTTGCCAAGAAACTCAAATTTTTCGTAATGGCATTTCTGTTTACCTTCCTCACAAGTAAACTTTATCAATTTGCCAATTGCCTTTGGTTTACACTCTAAAACCTTCTTTCTCTTCACCGATGTTTCTTTAGAACTTTCTTCCTTTTGCTTTCTCTTCTTTAGAAACATTGCTTCGATGGTTGACTTGAAAAACTCTGATTTTGAGAGTGGAACATTGTCTTGATCTTCGGTAATCGATGCTTGGTTCATTTTGTTCCTATATAGTTTAGAATCATAATCATTAGAAATTTTTTAAAAAATATTCATTAAATTGATAACAACATATTTAATGAAAAAAAAGTCTACGACAATTTGACATATCAACATAAGACAATCTATCTACCAAATTTTAAATAAAGCAAATTATTTGCCTATAACTGAATTATGAACAATATATACAAAACTTTTATAAAAATCTAAATACCTTGAAGTATCTAAATTATGTAAGGTATTTCTAAACCTTTTTGGTATATTAAGTTAAGACTAATTGATTTTAAAAACTTATGTACAAGAAATTTGCCAAAAGAAGAAAGAAAATTGGTTATTTTAAGAATGTCGAAGTCATTTGCAGAATATCCAAATAATTTGTCTGAGAACAACTATATGAAAATTTTAAACTAAAAGAAATTTTTTTGTCCATATGAGATTTTTTTTTATTTTAATAATTTTTTTTATTAAAAAATAATTAGTTGAGAAAACGATAAACTATATGTTAAATTAAAAAGAAAAATTCTTCTTGTTTAAGATTTTACCAGAAGGAAAATATAGGTTAGTTTCTAGCTCTTTATGGAATCATTTCAATGCAAGCACATTTTCTTTTCTTTCCCAGTTGATTTAAAATGACGAATAAAGTGGATTAAAGACTACATTAATTATTTGTTACTATAGTTATGGACAATGAAGTGTTTTTTTCTCACCAAATGTACCTTTTTATTGATTATGTAAATACACGACGTGAATTTATAAACCAATATGGTAAAGAAGTACCAACAAAGGAAACATCCTACTTTGTTCTTATGTTGATTTCGCTAGAAATCCTACTTAGATGATGTATGATCTTCTGAACTCAAGATATGAGTATTGATACATGCATATTTTGACAATGCGAGAGTGTCCAATAGCGATTTTTGCTTCCCATTATACAAAGAAACACATATATGCGAGAGACATAATCGTTGAAGATGAAATTGTTACAAAGATGAACATGCAGATTTTGATTTTTTTTGAAACTTATTTATCCTATAGTAAATCAATTGGTACGATTGAAATAAAATCAATCGTTATTTAGTTAATAGAACGTTACACTAAATTAAGACTAAAATTAAAGTGTTTTATTTTTTATGAAGATATCATTGTACTTGTGAAAAGTTTCCATTTACATGTAGATTTTAGCTTTAATATAGATTATTTTTAGATAGTCGTCATACTTGATGCTCCGACTATTTTTTAATAGTATTTTTTTCATCCTTTTCACCACATCTGATGTCTTGACTGAACTGAATATTTTCATATTTAATATGTAAAAAAAATCTCTTGGATGACATATATAAAATCTTCTAGTGAACAAAAATATATTTGTTTCATGATTTCAGCCAAGTTCATCTTAAGATGTAATACTAGCGTCATGCAACTTAAAAGTGAGACACAGAGAAACGCGCCAATGCGATGATAAGAGAGAAATAGCCGCTGAATACTCCTTTGATTACAAAGATGAAGACGTTTTTTACGTTCTAAAAACTTAATTATCCTAAAGTAAGATTAGTCGCCATGACTGAAAGAGAACAATTTTTTGGTCCTCAGTGTTTCACAACTGACATCCTTCATTAGTCTAGTTTAATATCCATTGATGACTTGAACCAATTAATGGTTTAGACATCAGATTATGATTGAACTTTTATTTATTTTGTCTAGAAGCTTGTCGCTCGTGATGTTATATCCAAGTATCATTAAGAAGTAAAATTTCATGTTCCAAACATATAAAATAGCAGAACTTCCTTTCGAGAAAGATATTTGTCTGTTATATACCCACTTATTTTTTATTCTATAACACTTAAATGGTTTTTTAATTTAACTTAAAAATAGGCGTACAAACTTTAGTTTACTCTATATAGATATATATATTTTTGTAAATTATTATCATCAAAATTATGATTTTTATAAATGAAAAGGAAACTTTTATAAAGATATGAATTAATTGTTCTAATATGTTTAAATAAGTGATACCAAAATAGGAACGGTGGCTGATAAAAAAAACATTAGAGTCATGGGTCAATATGTTTTGACTAGACTCAACAATATTTATAAAAAGTATAATATACTTTTTTGTCACTGAATAATATAATATACTTCTATTAGTAAAATCATATATAATTTTCAAATATAAATCATTATGTTTAGTATTAATCAAAACTCTATTTATATATAATATAAAACTAAATTCCAATTTATAGGTTAATAATTAGTATAAATAATTTAATTTTTAAAAATAATAAATAGTTCAAATTTTAAATAGACATCAATACTTTGGATTTAATACATGGTAATGGGTAGTTTGATGCTTCTCCGATTTTTGGTTTTCTCCCGTTCTAACTCAGTTTTTAATTGGTCTAATTCTCTTGAGTTTTAGTATCAACCAACCCGTACATGGTTTCGATTTGTGGTTAAACCCGATTCGACCATAGATCCGGTCTGATTTTGAAAACATGTGTTTTAAAGTGTGGATACACCATGTATCCTTCCTTAATGCTTATTTTATTTAGTCATACCCAAAATCAAATTTAAGGTATTCCGGTTTAATGAAGAAATAATGAATAAGCATACGACGAAATATGATTTTTATCTAGGATTCTAAAGACCAAACAATTGCACTGTTTATTAAATAGTATTTGGTTTGGAAGAAAAAGAATTTTTCACATGATTCTTATTTTCATATTTTAAGTATTATGCTTTCAATTTTAAGAATATTTTGTAAGGAAAACATAAAAGAATGACGTTTTAGTAACCTAAAAATCAAAATTATATCTTCAAAAACTTCCAATAACATATAACTATAGTTGTTAGACCACAAAACTTAGTTTATTCAACTACCAATATATATATAAACATTTTTTTTTTATCACATTGGCTATATGTATGAATTTTTCATACAATCAATTATGTTTAAAATAAATCTATAAAAATGTAGTCACCCAGAAAACTCAAAAATATATGTTAAAAATTACCTGGAAGAGAAAAGATAAACGAAATCTTCAAAATAACTGAACCGCGTAGGTGTTGCTTATGTTTCGTAATATAATTCAAACCCTTTGAACAAAACTATATAGCTAAAATTTTGGGTGTTTTTTGTAGATTTTTGTGTGAAATTGTGTTTTTCATATAGTTGATAAAAAAAATCATATTAATATTTTTTATGTCTCTTCTAGTCAAAGGTAAAATAAATTAATATCTTACAGATTTTGACAATAAATGCATATCTAAGTCAAAGTTGATGTTTAAAATATTACCTACCATAATTTTTTATGTCTCTTCTAGTCAAATGTAAAATGAATTAATATCTTATAGATTTTGTTAATAAATGCATATCCAAGTCAAAATTGATGTTTAAAATAATAAAATGAGGAACCAAATCTTTGAAAAATATGTTGAAAGAAAGAAGGAGTTTTAAAACCAATATAAACCACTTCTATAAAATTTTATTCATTTGCTTAAGATCAATTTAAGAAAAATGAATAATTGAGAATTAAATTCAACCACTATTTTAGTTAAAAAGTAACAAATACTTAGTTTTTTATGAACTACAATCTGTTTTTTTCTTAGTATTTTTGCAATATATTTTGACTTAATAATTTCTGAGAAAATTAATAAATATACAACATCTAATGAAATTTTTTTTTCCAATAACTAATATTTTAAATTCTTCTTTAAAAGTATGTAACTTTAAAATGAATCTTAAAATTTTAATGCACTATGGAAAGTGATAAACAACAGCGATTTTTGAAAATTTTCAATGTTGAAGACATAATGATGTTTCTTTAAAAACTAGTTTATAAATTTTACCTAGGTTTTTCTCATACATATTCTTCGTACCCTCTTTTCTGTAAATATGTCTAATAAAATAAGAAAAAGTCTTATCAAAAAGTATTAAAAGGTCTTAACCATGTCCCCAATTTTGCATAGTATCAAAACACATTATTGTTGATTTTATCGAAAACAATAGTAGAAAGTATAGATCTATACATCCATGATTAATCGAGATTAATGTTTTAGACATTTATAGCCGATGTAAATCTTGGCCATAAGCCAAAGCGTTGGGGAAAATTTCAATGAGTTCAACGTAAGATCTATTTAATTTGATATCTTAGCTAAACCAACGTTGGTTGATTATACACCCAACACACATCCAACATTCTTTAAATAAAGTGTTTAATATTCCTACTCAAAGAAAATAACATGTTTTTCCTTTTTCATTATTTACTTTTTTAAATATATATCGTATTTTTTAAATAAATTTGTAGTTTATATTAATGCGTATCACAATCTAAAATAAAAAATATATCGTGATTTATAATTAGCAGTTGTGTTGCGCACCCGTTAAATGCATTCATGTTTATATAAGAAGATTTCTATTATAAATTACTTTTTACTGCAAAAAATAATGAATTATACTTTTTAACATTACTATTATCCTTTCATTTACAAATCTTATTTTGAAATTTATGGAGTTTTAAATCATATATATTGATTTTATCAAATTAGCAAAAGACTTAATAAATTTTCCTATGGAAGATTATGTCTTTGTATCATAAAAAAGTTACGCCTCTATGACTATATAGAAGGCTGCCTTCTTCTTTTTTTCATCTATTGAATTTAATGGCCTTTTAAAGGCTAACGTGCTTACAAAGCAGACTAACACAGAGGATAGCAACAAAAAGGAGACATTGATCGTAATAAATGAAGAGTAATCAATACTCACCTGTCTCTAATTAAACCTTCAAAGAAAAATAAAACTTGATCACGGGCATAAAAACTAAACCAAAGTCAAAGGACCAGTAAACACCAGGATAACTAAACAGAAGAGATACACCTCTCTTCGCGGAAGAGACTAGAGAGCCAAGCTGGTTCACCTTGTGCCACATAAGACTGCATTTTTTTCTTCTCTAGTTACACTGTCAGCAATATAGAAGGATGCCTTCTAACCAATCTCTCTATTATATCAAAAATATTTATGAAAAGTTGAAATGCTTCACAACAGATATAGTGCTCGACTTCCAAAAACATTACATTCATAAATATTGACGTCTTCCAATATCTAAAATCTCAAAGAAGAAGTGAAACTTCACATTTATTCATCTTGATATATTTAATAATGGGACTATGAATGGACATGCTATTAATCTTGAACCATAATCGAGACATGCTTGCATATAGTATGGAGTATTATGCAATAAAGACGGCAAAAAGTAATTATTATAGTAAATATGAATTTTATTGATTGCTTAAAGCATAATAAAATTGATTATGACACCCCAATCAAACAATGATCATAGATCATTGACGACTTGTTTTCATAATATAAGTTTAGTTTCTAAGACTGAACCAAAAAATAAGATGATAAATCGAATAAGTAGACAGTTCTAATAAGATAATAAACCAACATTTTGATTAAACAAACTCATTTTGTAAAAATATAACTTATTGTATTTAATTTGAGATAAATTAGAAAATCTTGAAAAATATGTTCACGCATAAAATGAACTTTGTTAAATCATCCATAAAGCAAAATAAGATATTGCATATCAATTATTCATGTGTTTATAATAGAACATGAAGTCTATATGTAGTAAATGATATACATCTTTTAAGACCATCTGATGCTTTAAAGGTTTTAGGAAGGTTTTAGGAGGTGCTTAACAAAAAAAAAAAAAAAAAAAAAAAGAAAAAAAAAAAANGATCGATATTTAGTGTGGCTTTTATAGGATCAAGTGTTTAGTGCCATTTGTTGGCATCTGGTTGGATAATTTTTTTTTTGCAAATCGAGTGTTGTTGCTTTTTTTCCTTAGATTTTTCCGAACTGAACCGAAGATTTCACGAACCGAACCGAGCTATATAGAGAAACCTAATCAGCACAAAAAGAATTTTCAATTTTGGTTCTCGGTTCGATAACCGATTGGTTTATTATTATTATTTTTTGTGAAAAAAACCATAAAAAATCGATAATAACCAATAACCAAAAAATAACTGAAAATTAACCGAATAAACCGAACTTAAAAAACCGATCTTTCGAGTATTCGGTTCAGTTACGGTTCTTCGGATCCTAAATTCTAATACCCAATTCTAATATTCGGTTCGGTTCCTCATCGGTTATGGTTAGATTTCATCTTTAATTATTATTTATGATATCTAAAATATAATGTTTTTTTTAAAAAAAATTTAAGAATATAAAGTTGTTTAATCTAAATGTAAAATATAATTTAAAATATAATTTAAAATATAATTTATGAATTAAAATATAATTTTTGATATGAAATATTAAAAAATAGTTTTTTTAAGTAACAAAGGTATCTTACCATTAAAAGAAAATATTTTAATTCTAATCCAAAGTTCCTTAACCATTAAATTTAATCAAAAAATGATTAAGCATCCTCCATTGGTGCTTAACCATTGGAGTTGCTCTAACCAGTCATGGTTAAGCATCCTCCATTGGTTAGTTTTCGAGTCAAACCGCCGTCTATACTTATTGGCGATCTCTCACCCTCCATGCTTGCATGCATCCACCGTAATCTGGGCGTATTGTATCTCTGTCAGGTGAGTTTCTTCTCAGAGGAATAGGAAGTCGAAACCGGAGATGTCTTCGATGTCAGAGCTTGCGCGGATGGTTGGTCCTCTCCGGTACTGGATCTACTTTACCGGAAGTTGCTTTTGCCACCGTCTGCTCTAGATCGACTGGTTGCCTGCCATGCAGCATGACCAATTCACACGCGTCTTCATCCCTTACCAGATGGTGACACTTCACTTTTTGGCAAATGGGCCTAGTTGACGTAGTATTCCATTGCATCTTTTGTTTTGGGTCTTGTTTAGGATCGTATATTAGTTCTTTAGTTTTAATAATTTTATTACACCAAGTCAATTGCATTTTATTAAGTTGTCTCGTTCATCTCCTTAGGGTGCGTTTCCTACTTATAAAATCCAAATCGATTTTATGCTGATTCATTGAGATATTAGATGTTCTTTCTTATCTAGATTAGGGTCTAGATGGTATATTTTCTTTAAGGGATATACTTTTCTCCTTGAATGGAGACTTTAACTATTTTGGTTTTAGTGTTGTTACCCAATATGGGTATCTTTTCCCTGTTGGGATCTGATATATCTCTTTGTAGGTTGTTCGATTTAATTTAAAATAATACAATTGACAAAAAATGTGTAGTAATGATATACATAAATATCTCAAAAAATAATGAATATTAAGTGATGTTCTTATTGCAAGATTTTCATAATGAATCTTAAGAGACTAATCATTTGATAGTTTGAATCTTACATTGCATTAGTGTGAATTTGAAGTTCAAAAATTCTAAGTACTATCCATAATATTGTGCAGTTTATATGTCAACAACAATTATAAAATATAGCACGTGTTGAAAAAGATTTTGTTATTTTATTATTATTATTATTATTATTATTATTATTATTATTATTATTATTATTATTATTATTATTATTATTGTTGTTATTGTTATTGTTATTATTATTGTTATTGTTATTATTATTATTATTATTATTATAAACGTGAAGTTTAATGGTCAATTTATTTAAATAAAAGAAGATCTTATGTCCTAAATAAAATGCTTCAATAAAATATATTCTAAAAAATGACTTATTATTATAAGTTTATGGTATGTGTTTTATTTGATAAACTACTTTAGTTCAAAAGATAATAAAAATCTTTAAAAAAAACAAAAGAAAATACTTATTGAAATTATGAAGATTAAAACTTCTTGGAGAAGTGTAAATATACTGTAGATATGATTAATAATTAAATTAAGTAACTAAATAAAATTATTGATAATTGATAAAGATCTCGATTAACCATGTCATTACAAAAATATGGAATAAAGACGATTAGGCAATTTTCGAGGGTTTCGGTACTTGCCTTTTTTATCTTCTCGTGCACGGCTCTTCTACCGTTGATCACGGCGTAGCCAGGATTGATGTCGTCTAATTCCCCATCTCCGTCTGGTCTCTCAGTTGGTGCGAAGGAAACTTCAGTTCCTTGGAACAAGATCGTTGAAGCATTAGTCTTGGGTTCTACTTCACGTAGCGGTCTCTTGTCCTTACGAACGGCGTTGTTTCCACCACGGTTCCTCAGTAGCTTCGTGATGATCCACATCCACTATAAATTGTCTTGGGAATCGTGATGGCAAAACATCTAAAATTGATGTTCAAGTTCTAAAGGATGATACCTTTTTATAATTGACTCATCTAAAATGCGTAGTAGTGTTTGTCGTAAGAAGTATTGGCATATTTATGATGTCTTACTTGTTGTGCAGGAGTGGTACTCGTCAAAGGCTCATGCTAAACCCAACCTAACTTATATGCCTCTGTGGGTAGATTTCCAAAACGTGCCTGACTATTTGTTTTCTCATGCCGGTCTAAGGTTCCTTGGAGACATTTTTGGTGACTCACATTGTCTCCATCCAACTACTGAGAAGTGTATTCGACTTGATGTTGCAAGTGTCCTTGTTGTTGTCAATCTTGAGAATGAGCGAACTGATCAAAATTCAGTTACAGGGGGAGACAGATCCAGTGCTAGTTACCTACCCTTGGCTTCCATCAAAGTGTACTCTATGCACCACATGGTGACATAAAAACCAAGACTGCAAAAAAGCTACTACATGGACTACGCAGCCTAACAGATCAGTGGTAGCCATCAGTAATGTTATTACCGAAGTATCAATCACTCACCCTTCTTCTGATGTTGTAAGTACATTGATCGACCAGCCTGTTGATGCAACGATCTTGACCAAAGATATCTCAGCGGCTACAGAAACTCGCACAACTCGCTAGATGTTCCTACCACAATAGACGTAGCAACTAACGCCCTTCCTAATGTGCCCCTGCATGAACCTGCAATGGAAAAGTCGGACTTCTCCTTTCCCATAACTTTATCCCTCTTCCCCACCACGGATGCAGTGGACCTAACTTCTTCTCTGGCTGCTGCTGGAAATGAAATGATTGCAAGCGAGTCCACAGAGTGGTCCTTGGTCACTCGTCCAGGCCGAGCTTCTTCTTTATCTCCCTCTCGGCTAGCCTCGATGCAACATGATTTTCGAACTAATGTCTCGCCTTCTCAATTTTTTTGGTTTTAGAATAGTCCAAATATGACGATCCTAACGACAAATAGGAAGGGTAAATCTCATACTCGAACTCAACACCCACTAAAGATACAACAGTCTCACAGTATATCACTAGGATAAAGCTAAAACAAATGGATCCCTCATAAAACTTTGAAACCAACTGATATTACTCGGTTTTAATGCATTATAGTGGGCATTTATGTCTGCTATTCTGCATTATTCCGAGTGTTTTCCTTGCAAATTGGTATATTTCAGGATATTTATGCGTTCGGATCATTTTGGAGCTTAAAGGGACGTTTCAGGACATTTTCAGAACATTTCAGAGATTTCAGAAGATGATTCTTGTGACGAAGAGATTTGCACGATCGGGCACATCACTTTCCCGATCGGGCAAAAGTTCCTGGAGATATTCATACAATTAGACCGATCGAGCAAAATGTGAAGGATCGAGCAGTTAAATGATCTGCCCGATCGGGCACATTCAGATCGATCAGGCAGATCATCCGAGCAAAGAAGAAATTTCCAATTTTGCACCCAATTCCTCAAGACATATCTTTTATTTTCCATTTTTTTATTTTACTTTTTAGAACTATAAAAAACCCTTTTGGTTTTAGTTTTTTAATTTATCTTTTATCATGCAAACTTTTGAGAGCTTTTTACTGGGAGATTGAATCCTGAACCTGTATTTGGAGA
>OVBE01006008.1:0-20613 GCA_900406425.1 Iberis pinnata
CAGTCTATATGCAATATCGTGTACAATGGACATATAATTATTAGATGTACACAATGAAAATCTGACACATGTCAGGAGAGAAAAAAATGGTAGAGTGTAATTATATAGAAAAATAAGGGTATAATAGAGAGCAAAAGTTTCTCTTTCCTCTCTAAAGTACACCAAAAGCACAAAGTTACTTAAAATGTAAATACTTCTCACAAAGTACACCTTCATAAAAATTACTCTTATTTTAATCATTTTTTTACCATTTTTAAAAAAATTAAGGACCTTCTTAATTTTAGTGTCTTTAATGGTAGAACCACTAATGTATTTCTTAAGAATAATATTTTTTTATTGAAATATTTGAACATCAATTTTATGAAACTAACAAATTATTGTATTAATATTTGACCATAAATGGTTCAGTTGAAATATTTAAGAATATATATATATATATTATATTTTGGATATTTTTTCGGGTATTTGTAGTTTTATCGGGTATTTTTTGGTATTTTGGGTCTGAAATACGTGGAACCGACATAGAACCAAAAATTTCAAATTTTTTTGGGTATTTCAGTTCTAAAATACCTGGAACCGACATAGAGCCGAATAGACCCGGAACCGAACCGAATATTAGAAAAATATCGATATTCGAATTCAGGATCCGAAGAACCGGAACCGAACCGAATACCCGAGAGTCCAGTCCTACAAAAAATCATGAATAAAACAAATAGAACCGAACCGACCCAGAACCGACAAGAACCAAACTGGAACCAAACCAAATATTAGAAAAGCATTGATTGGATATTCGAATTTAGGATCCGAAGAATCGAAACCGAACCGAATATCCAAAAACCAAGCCTTTTAAATAATTATGAGTTAAAAAAACAACTCAAAAAAATATAACAACTCCAAAAAAACAACTCAACAAAAAACAGGACCGCCAATGACAAATTACCGCGTGACGGTCTTGATGCGAGTCCTAAAATTACAAATAAAGTATCGTTTCTTCTTATTTTGACTTGGGCTTAGATTAAAAAATATTAAAATGGGTTGAAAGACCCTTCATATTTTACCGTTGGACCTAGTCTAAAGTTGGCTTAAAATCCGATGTTGTCGTATGAAATTTGCCGATTTGGAGTGATTTGTATTAAAAATGACAAATTCAGTTTTATTCAAACAAAATTTTTAAAAATCTTATGAAATTTGTTGTTATTCAAATAAGAATTTCAAAAAGTCTCATGAGTCATAATATCCACTGTTATTATAAATATTTTAAGTAGTTGATTTTTGGTGGTTTTATGATATTTTATTGGATTTTTTTAGTTAAAAATATAAAAATTAAAATTCCATGATTTTAGATGAATTTGTAATTTTTTTAAAAAAATAAATCACCCAAACTTCCTCAAATCACCTGAATTTTTTTAATTCATCTAAAAACTCATTAAAACACAAATAGCTTCAAATATATTTCTTTCAATACACTCACTTAGTCTCTAATTTTTCTTCTTAATGAGTACCTTTTTATTTTGTAATCTTTTTTTTGGGTTTTTAAATAAACATTTAATTTTACACGGTTTTGAACATGAATGTGAAAATAAATCAGGCACTTAAATGAGAAATCTGTGAAAAAATTTGTTGAATACATTGTGACAATATGATATACATCACCCTTTCCTAATATTCTAATAAATGAGATTTTTTACCAAACATATCAACAAAAGATAATTGGAAACATTTTAAATTTTCATACAAAAACGGAAACAAAAAAAATATTAAAAGTTTATTTACAAATTTAGAAAAACGCGTTTTACAGATTTAGTAGTAATTAAAAATATGGACTAATTACACAACATTGGAAATGAACACTTTTTTTTCAAGATTCCTTTGTATTTTTGTAATAAATGAAAGTCTAATATCAATACTCTAATAACAATTTATACGTTACATCAATTTTTATTCAAGAAAAAAACCCAAAAAATCTAATCATCTTCTTCCTTTGATAATGACTCTAAGAAAAGGCTTACCACTTCTCTATCAACAATTCAAAGCTTTATTCAAAAAAAATCTATTACTTTCATGGAGAAACAAAAGATCTACTTGTCTTCAACTCTTCTCTTCATTCTTCTTCATACTTCTCATTTTTTGTATAGAAGAATCTATGAAAGTAAGTGATATAATTTCAATGTCTCATAAAAACATTACTGATCCTAAGGCATTAGTTTCTCCTTCAATTCCACCTTGTGAAGATAAGTTCTTTGTGAGACTTCCTTGTTATGATTTTGTGTGGAGTGGGAATCAAAGCCATAGAGTGAGTGATATAGTTTCTGCTATTATGGCTAACAATCCGGGAAGACCTATTCCGAGTAACAAGGTTCGTGTTTTTTTTATAAACCGTGGAAGTTTCGAGTCTCACCAGAAGTGTTCTGGTTTAGGTAACAGAAGAATTTCATAAAATATCACAAAAATAAGTTAAGAAGTAGAAGAATTTCTGATTTCTTAGAAGTCAGAATGTTTATACCGATTTAAAAAATCGAGAAATTCCATAAAATACCACAAAAATATGTTTATTGTCTAGAAACTGATTAGATCTAAACCTTTGTGACCTCTTTTTGTTGAAACTGATTAAGAGTTTTTTTTTGGGTACTAAGAGTCAAAATGTAGATATTTCGCTTTAAAAATATCCTTGTAGTGTGTTTACGAAATAGAAGAATTTCATAAAATACCACAAAAATAAAATATGAAATAGAAGAATTTCTGATTTCTTAGACGTCAGAATGTAGATATACCGATTTAAAAAATCGAGAAATTCTGGAAAATACCACAAAAATAAATTTATATATATATTGTGTCTAGAAATTGATTAGATCTAAACCTTTGTGACCTCTTTTTGTTGAACCTGATTAAGAGTTTTTTTTTTGGGTATTAAGAGTCAAAATGTAGATATTTCGATTTAAAAAATAACTCAATCCGAGACACAAGAAAACTAATGAAAAAGAAAACATTAGATCATTGTAGTGTGTTTTCTTTGGTGTCAAACCAAAATTTAAAGATTTGTAATTGTTTGAATTTAGTCTACAATGAATCCAAAATGTGAAAGAATCATTAAAAGAGTAATTTTTAAAATCTTGTGTAATGTATTAAGGTTCAATCATTCAAAGAGCCTAGTGAAGTAGATGCATGGTTCATGTCACATCCTATGCAAGTACCAGGAGCTTTACATTTTATGGAAAGGAATGCTACAATAATTAGCTATGGAATTCAAACAAATTCATCTTCTCCGAAAAGGCGTGGCCGAGTCGAAGATCCAACGTTTAAGTTCCTTGTACCTCTTCAAATCGCAGCAGAGCGCGAAATCGCAAGGTCCTTAATAGGAGGTAACTTGAAAATTTTAGTAGTATTGTGTGTCTACTTCTTGGTACATTTTTGAGATAGATACTAAATGTCTTTACGCATATTTTTTTATCAGATCCAAAGTTTGGTTGGGATTTTAACTTTAAGAAGTTTGCGCGACCGGGTATTGTAAGTGGACCATCAACAATGTCTGCAATGGAACTTATGGGACCACCATTCTTTCTTGCTTTCTCTATGTTTGGTTTTGTTCTTCAACTCGGTTCTATAGTTACCGAGAAAGAGCTCAAACTTCGCCAGGTTTGTCTTTTTACTAGCACGGGAATGTCAAACTAGTGTCGTCTCCCGTATCCGTATTAGTTTGGGGACCGGTATTTCATAAATGTCTCTTAAATGTTTTTAGCCAAACGGGGACATTATAAATTAATAAAAATAATATATTTGTATCCGAGGATATTTTCAAAACATTTCGGAAATAAAATAAAATTTTTGGATGTTTTTAACTAATTCATATAAAAGCTAGATCTGCCGAGGAGCTTGTAGCTTAGTGGTCGCTATCTCTGCATTCATTCATATCAACCAGAGTTCGAATTCCGATGCTCTCGTTTATTAGAGAGCTATATTGCCAATGGGACCCGTTTTTCGGTTTTCGTATCTGTCTCAGTGCAACAGAATAGTAGCTCAAGTTGCTAGTACTATTATGTATAAGATTACTCAATTTTGCTTTGTTTATTGTTGTTGACAAATACAGGCAATGACAATGATGGGTGTTTATGATTCTGCTTATTGGTTATCTTGGTTCTTATGGGAAGGAATCCTTACTGTTGTTTCATCACTCTCATTAGTCCTCTTTGGAATGATGTTCCAATTTAATTTTTTCTTACACAACAGTTTTTTTGTTGTCTTCTTACTCTTCATGTTGTTTCAGTTCAATATGGTAAGATCCTATTCCTACTTATATTTTTCTTTTGATTTTGTTGAAGCATCACTTATGTTTTTTTAATGTACTATTTGTGTTGCTAGATTAGTCTAGCATTTGTGTTATCACCTTTCATTAGCAAATCATCTTCAGCAACAACTGTTGGTTTCCTTGTGTTTCTTGTCGGTTTTGTCACACAGGTATGACCTCTCTTTCTACCCCCAAACTCTTTTTGTGAATGACTGGACTGAACCGAATCGGGAAAGTGGAACCGAAACCGAACCAATTCTTTAAAACGATTATTTGAGAAAATGAAAAAGTCTAAACCGAAACCGGATCAAAACCATTTTTTGATTTAACTGAAAAAACCAAAACCAAATAATTTGAGAATAAAGAAAATTTTGTACTATGTATGTGTGAAAAGTCTATATTTTATGTATTAAACAAGTAAGCATCAAATAAAACACTATTTGTGTACATTCTAATGACTTCTAAATAAAAAAATATAATCATAACCAAAATAGAAAGCCGAAACAGAAACCAAACCGTATTTCAAATGAGTTCAACTAAAGATGTAAATCAAAACGCCCACCCCTAATTAAAAGAAAAACAACGTCTCTAAAATTTCTTATTAATAGATGTGATAAAAAAATATATAATAATTTTGTAGAGATCCTTATATATTCCTCAAACCCGATCCCACTAAGAAAATCTATATTTTCACATTCCTATACCATTTCTGTTTGGACTCTTTAACAGCATTTTATATCACATGATAAAAAATATAATCATAATCAAAATAGAAAACCGAAACAGAAACCAAACCGTATTTCAAAATAAGTTCAACTAAAAACATCGAACCGTAAGTCAAAACGCCCACCCCTAACTAAAAGAAAAACAACGTCTCTAGGATTTCTTATTAATAGATGTGATAAAAAATATAATAATTTCGTAGAGATCCTTATATATTCCTGAAACCGATCCCACTAAGAAAATCTATATTTTCAGATTCCTATACCATTTCTATTTGGACTCTTTAACAACATTGTATGTCACATGATACAACACTCTTTACTAGTTATATTTCTAATTTGCAGATTGTAATAGCTACTGGCTTCCCTTATCAAGACACATTTAAGATGTATCAACGAATAATTTGGTCATTCTTTCCACCAAATACCTTCACTGCCGGTTTGCAGCTACTTCTTGGAGTAACATCAACTCCTCAAGGTCGTGGTATTAGCTGGAGTGAAAGATCTTTATGCACAGATGACGACTCTTGTGTTATTACAATTGTATGTAAAGCTTTTAAAAATAGGTTTAATCATTATCTGTTGAGTCTAGGGTCGTCGGTCCTCCTTGATTTGGGTTCGTATTGCTTTCTAACCAAAATTGAAACTTTTTGACAGAATCAAGTTTACATATGGCTTATAGGAACATTCATATTATGGTTTGTTCTAGCTATCTACTTTGACAACATTTTTCCTAATGCATCCGGTGTGCGAAAATCGATGTTTTATTTTCTTAAGCCGAGTTATTGGACTGGTAAAGATGGCGACAAAGTGGAAGGTAATGTTCTCATTGTGTTTTTCTAAAAGTTTTGTGTGTTTTGAAAATGTAAGCTAAAACATTTTACTTTTTGTCAAAAGGGAGTATTTGTAGTTGTATTGGTTCAATTCCTCCGAATGAGAATATAACACAAGATGATGAAGATGTGGTTGAAGAGGAGATTTTAGTTAAACAACAAGCAATGGAAGGAACAATTGGTTCTAACATTGCAGTTCAAATCCGTGGCCTTGCTAAGACATATCCCGGAACGACTAAACTTGGATGTTGCAAATGCAAAAGAACTTCCCCTTTTCATGCTGTAAAGGTACTTAAATCTTTCGAGCCGCAAGCATATAACATGTTCTGGTTACAAGTAGGGGTGGACATTCGGGTTTTGGTTCAAGCTTTGGGTTTATTTAGGTCCGACCATATAGAACCCATATAGGAACCATGAATATTTTGGATTCGGATTCATATCAGGTTTTGTTTTTCTTTTTTTACCAATACCCGACATGGAACCCGAAATATTATTTGGCTCGGATATTTTTAGTTCATATTATTTGAGTAATTTGGATTTTCGATATTGTATTTTTGGGTTTTCGGTTAAAATTTTCTGGGTAATGGATATTCAAGTAATTTAGGTTCGGAACCTAACTAAAAACCGAATTACACAATAATCCAAACTGAAAACCCGGTTTGTTCAACCAAAAAATTGAATTACCCGATCAAAACTACCTATATATATATATATACATTTGTTTTTTTGGATATCCATTTGAGTTTTGGTTCGGGTGTGGTTCGGTCCTGGTATCTAAACTATATATTTTTAATATTATTTAGAAGTACGATTCGGTTTTGGTTTTGAATTTTTCAGTTTAGATCCGATTCGGTTTTAGGCTTCAGATAAAATAACCAACCCTAGTTCCAAATATAAAGAAATGTACGGGTTTTGGTTCAGAACTTTCTAGTTAACAAGTTATTCTGTATTTTCGTTAGTTAAATTCAATGAGTATGGTTCAGGGTTTGTGGATGAATATTGCTAAAGATCAATTGTTTTGTCTTCTTGGACCGAATGGAGCTGGTAAAACAACTACTATCAGTTGTTTAACTGGCATAAATCCAGTTACTTGTGGTGATGGTAAGAATTAAGAAAGCTTGTTCATGTTTATATTTTAAGAAACTTAAGACCATTCTAATAGGATCCATTTTGAATTAGCATTGATTTATGGAAACTCAATAAGAAGCTCAGTTGGTATGTCTAACATTCGTAAAATGATTGGAGTTTGTCCTCAGGTTTGTTAATTTTCTTCTTGTATTGTCATCTTATACACAATGATCTCTCTATGTGTCTTCTTGTTTAAAAATTGATTTAATTCATCATCATCATCACTATGTTTCTACAGTTTGATATCCTTTGGGATGCATTGTCTAGTGAAGAACATCTCCACCTCTTTGCTAGCATCAAAGGGTTGCCACCAACATCAATCAACTCGGTATGTCATTTAGTTAGTTCTGAAATTTTAAAGACCGTAATATAAAAATATGAGATGATTTTCCATATTTTATTTGAAAAATGGACCATAACTTTCTAGAACTAAAAGTTTAAAATAGAAAAGAAAAACGTAAACTCGTGTTTGTTCTACTTAAACTCAAAACCGATTCTTTTATTTAAAATGATGCAATCTAAAAAATAAGTCGATTTTACATTTTTTTTTATTTAAAAGCGACCAAAATTTTCAAATAGAAAGAAAGATGCAAACTTGTGTTTGTTCTGATTAAACTCAAAATCGGCTCATGAGAACAATATAAACTTTATTTAGTTCATCACTTTGACTTAAAAGGCTGCAAACTCGTGTTTGTTCTGCATAGATTCAGAACCGGCTCATCAAAACAATATAAAACCTAATTCATTGGTCTCTTCTACAAAACCTAATTAAGAACCGGCCATCAAAACTCGTGTTTCTAAAGCAAAATTTTTAAAATATATAGAAAGATGCAAACTTGCGTTTGTTCTGATTAAACACAAAATCGGCTCATGAGAACAATATAATCTTTATTTAATTCGTCTCTTTTACTTAAAAGGCTACAATCTAAAAAAGTCGATTTTACACATTTTTCTCTAAACATAAAATTTTCAAATAAAAAACCGCAAAATTTTGTTAGTTCTGCTTAGTCTCAGAATCGGCTCATCAAAACAATATAAAACCTCATTCATTGGTCTCTTCTTTTTCTTTCATTGGTCTCTTTTCCAAATAGATTTCCCTTTTCTTTTTGCTTACAATATTTTCATTTTGTTATAAAGATTGCAAAGAAGTTACTACAAGATGTGAAGCTAACAGGAGCAGCTAAAATAAGAGCAGGAAGTTATAGTGGTGGAATGAAACGTAGACTAAGTGTTGCAATTGCACTCATTGGTGATCCCAAGCTAGTCTTTCTAGATGAACCGGTTTAAACCAATTCCAAAATATGTTTATACACAATCACACACACTAACATATCAATTTGTCTCATTTTGTGACATATCTTTGATTTTGTAGACAACAGGAATGGACCCTATTACAAGAAGACATGTTTGGGACATTATACAAGAATCAAAGAAAGGTCGTGCAATTATACTAACAACACATTCTATGGAAGAAGCTGATATTTTAGGTGATAGAATTGGGATCATGGCTAAAGGTAAACTCCGTTGTATTGGAACTTCAATAAGGCTAAAATCTCGATTCGGCGCGGGGTTTGTTTCGACTGTTAGCTTACTTGAAAACAAGAATGAAGGTGGTGGTAGTGGAAATTTATCTGAGCCATTGAAAAGGTTCTTTAGAGAGGTATGTGCATTGCAAAAGATACTCAAGAGCTTTAGATTATACACCGTGTTAAGAGGAATTTCTTGAAATACCATCGAAATAAGTACAAATTTCAAAAATACCACACACTCCCAAAAGTCTCAAAAATATCGCATTTCCAAATGTTCCAAAAACACCACAAACATAAAAAGTGAATTTTAAGGGATTAAAATTTAAAATTTTGGATTTGGATTCACTAAATAGAGTTTATAGTTTAGTTTTGGAAGGGGTAGAGTTTGGTTTTGAGGTTTTACGATTTAAATTTGAAGTTTTAAAGCTATTTCAAATTTTGTGTTATTTTTGAAAAAATATGATATTTTTGGATGTTTTGGGAGTGTGGTATTTTTAACATAAAATTAGTTTTTGTGGTATTTTCGAGGATCCCTTTGTTTTAATTAGTTGAATAATTTAGTGACTATGAACAATATTTTTTGCAGCATCTTAAAGTAGAGCCAATAGAAGAAAAGAAAGCTTTCATGACTTTTGTTATCCCTCATGACAAAGAAAAACTTTTGACGGTAACAATCTACAAAACTCTTATAAATTTGGACCGATCCTGAGATTTAAAAAGTCATCTATTTTTTCGATTTTAAGGCTAATTATTTAAATATTTCTTTTAGCAATTTAGAAGTTTGGTAACTCCGTAAAAAAAAAAAATAGAGGCCAAATTCTTTGCATTGTTTGGATCTTCTTAGGACCGGTCTTGATTATCTCTTAGATCTTAATTTATGTTATCTACAAGGCCTACATTTTAACCAGCCTTCTTAGATACTTTTGGCGAATGCTTTGGATCTACTCGAAATCTTTCGGAATTTCAGATACCAAGGTTATTAAAAAGAGGCCTACATTTTGATAAAGCTAAGACGTTAGATATCACATTATATATTAAAATGTTAAGGAAATCGAAAAAGTGGTCGTAATGAAATGGCTAAAGTTCTAATTCTACATTTTTCCGCCATCATAATAGCTGTGAAACTTCGCATTATAGAAATTGATTATGGATGGACATTGTATGGTAGTGATGTAGTTTGGTTTTTTTTCTTTTAAGTTCTTATTTTTTGGCTTTAGGCATAATAATAATTTGGTCTAGTCTCATGAGTTGTTAAATTTTTAATATTTTTTTTTCATAAATCAAACAGAATTTTTTCCGGGAGCTACAATATAGAGAATCTGAATTTGGAATCTCAGATATTCAACTTGGACTTACAACACTTGAAGAAGTGTTTCTCAACATTGCAAGACAAGCTGAACTAGAAAGTGCAACAATTGAAGGAACAATGGTTACTCTATTGTTAGAATCAGGCACTTTGGTCGAGGTAACATATTTTATTAAACGTGGGACGGATCCACATATCCGAGATTTTTCAGAATACCCAAACCCGGATCCAAACCCAACATTTTAAAAAAAGAAAAACTGAAATTTCTTTAAAAAATTTTCTAAAGAATATAAAACTGATTATAAAATTATGTTTAAATTTATTTTTGTAAGGAAATAAAATTGTATATATTTTAAAACAATACTCCCTCCATTTCAAATTACTTGTCGTTTTAGAGTTTTGCACACAAATTAAGAAATCTCTATTTTCTATAAAAACACCAATAAATATTCTAAATCAACCAATAGAAAAAAAAACTCCTGCAATTATTCTATTGGTTTAAAAAAGTCAAATTCATTTAATTTCTGCACTGAAAACCTAAAAAGACATATATTTTGAAACGAAATTTTTTCTCCAGAACGACAACTAATCTGAAACGAAGGGAGTATAGATTAAAATATTTAGGTGTATACGTTAAATATAGTTAATATATATATATATATATATATATATTCCGTTTTTTTAAAGATTGTCATTTTAGATTTTTCACACAGATCAATAAATTTATGTTTTCTATAAAAATAACATTAAATACTCTAAATCAACCAATAGAAAAAAAGTACTGCAATTATTCTATTGGTCAGAAAAGTCAAACTCATTCAATTTCTGCATTGAATACCTAAAACGACATTCTTTCTAAAACAAAAAATGATGGCTAAAACGACATTGTTTTAAAAACGGAGAGAGTATATAAGTCTGGACCCGCATATCTTGGCCAATAAATTTTAATATCCGGACAGACAGAATATCCTAATTTTTGTAGCGAATCCCGTATCAGATCTTAAATCTCGGACAATAATTCCACCTCTATATTTAATACAACCATAGCTTAAAGTGAAAGTTTTAAAAGTTGATTAAGACAAACTCTATGCATATAGATACCTGTAGGAGCAAGATTTGTAGGCATTCCTGGAACAGAAAATACAGAGAATCCTAGAGGAATAATGGTTGAAGTGTATTGGCAACAAGATGGGTCAGGATCAATGTGTATCTCTGGACATTCTCCGGAGATTCGGATTCCGGAGAATGTTCCAGTGATATATGAACCATCAGTTCAAGTGTTGGGACGTGGACAGAGACGAGTTCGTGGTACTGTGATTGATTATGAACCTAATAATTAGATATTGTGATTTGAGTTATGGAGATATATTGATAATACTCACTAGAGATTGACTCATTGTTAATTAGATTGCAATGTTTTAAAGATTTATTTAAGAAAAGATTTTTTCTGTTTTATTTTATGTTAAGGAATAGGGATATTTCAATAATCAAAAGCTAAAATATAATATGCGAAATAGAGTTCATGCGATATCTATATATTGAAAGGGAAGACTTTTCTAAATCAAACATTAAATTTTGTTGAATATTACATTATATACTATTAGTCTAATGAAAAAACAAAAAAGTTTTAAAAGTTAAAAAAAAATTTCTCTATAGCCAAAAACGAGTAAAAAATCTTCTCATATGTAACCAAACATATATACAATTACGTATACAAAAAAACTCAAAAAAATCTTAATTCAATTAAAATAAAATATTCTTAATAAATTAATTAGTCAAAACGAAAATTTGTTTCAAAAATTAGATATATTATGTACTATCGATTAATTTAAAATTATATATATTCTATTATATATTGAAATATAAAATATATAAATGTAAAATTCATACAAGAATCCGTTTACATATATAAGCATATTTTAAAAAATAATATGTTTTACTATAATATAATTATAAACATATACTATTTTATATTAATTATTCGGCATTTATATATTCATTTGTGTTTGCAAAAATTTGTAGTCATTATTAAAAAAAATATTTTTATAATATTATTTTGTGTTATTATCATTTAATATTATATTTTATAAGATAAACTTATTTCGCGTATAGCGCGGGACATCATCTAGTTATATATATAATTATATATATTTTTAAAAATATTCAAACTTTGTAAAAATTTGTTCGGAAAAATACGAGTGCTTAACTATCAAAAAACGTCTAGCATTCTTGTCTATTAATTTTCATTAGATAAATTTATAATTTCAAGAAATTCACATATTAAAATGATCATCATAATTAGTTGTGTATTAAAATAGCAACTAAATAGTTTATGTATTTCTTGACATACTTTTACAAAATTTGAGTATTCTTTGGAGTTTTTATATTTGAATACAAACGGTAAATGTATATTATAGAGTTCAAGAGATCTAATCAAGAAGAGACTTCAAGAAAGCAATCAAAGATTTAAAATCAATGTTGCATTATATACAATCAAGCAGCAACAAGTTGCTTATTGTTGTGATGAGTAACTAAAGATTCTTCTTCAAGTGGATTCATCAAAATTTTCTTCTTAAAAGAGCTTTTGAATGAAAGAGAAGGTTCTAAAAACAGAGACTTCATTTTCATCAATATCACCATTTCTCTATGTAGAAAAGAGCAATAGTTATTAAACGTTGAAACGGTGACGTTTAGCTGAAATCCAATTCCGAATAAGAAGTCAAGCTCAAGCATATTCATCTCTTCTATGCTTATTCCTCCAATTTTTGCATAATGGCTATTGTTGTAACACCTAAAAGTAATTTTACATAAAATGATTCAAATTAGTAAACAATGAATAATGTCTTGTACACTAGTGATTTGTGTTAATGTTGTCAAATTTAGTATTAGGATTGGGCATTCTATACGAAATTTGAACCAGAACCGAACAGAAAAAACCGAAACCGAAACCCAACCATATTTTCAAATAATTCAAAAGTTTATAAGACTTATGAGTATGTATACTAAGACCGAATCGAATCGAATCGAACCTGAATCGAAACCCAAATAGATGTATGAAGAACCAAACATAGATATAGTTAGTTAGTTTGATTAGGTAATACAAATTTTTGGTTGCATATTTCAACTTTCCAGTTTAAGTTATTCAAGTTTTAGTTGGATTTTAGATTCAAACTATCTAAATTACCTAAATTACTTAAATAATTTGAACTCGAAACTCAAAATATAAGATTAAAAATTCAAATGACCCAAATAACTTAACCCGAAAACCAAAAAGTCTGATTTGAATACGAACCGAAATCTATTTGAATCCTATATAACCAGACATAAAAAACCTTAGACCCGAATTACTCAAACCAATCTGTATCCAAACCCGAATGCCCACCCCTACATACTTAATGAATGTTTTTGACTAATCATAGTATGAATATCAACAAATAAGCATTTGGAGTTATGTACTTACAAGTCATCCATGAACTTTGCAGAGACCAAGACACTTGTGATTATAAGTCTATGAACATTAAAAGAATTAATAGGCAAAGATGGTTGCTTTTTCATGAACCGATCCAAATATATATACGCAACAATGTAACACGAATAGCTGCAATTCGCATACTTAAAGATCCTTTCGAAATAGCTTCTGATTGAGATGGAAGGTTTTGTTAATCCATTAAAGCTTGAGTTCTTCATTTTCTGACTAATATTGTCATTGTTCTCTGACACTCTTTGTAAGAGATTTGACATTGTTGTTATGATATTTGGCATGATCTTGGCCATTGGTTCTTCTAGATCTTGATTCATTTTGATGGATATAGAAGAAGAAGAAGAAAATAAAGAGATTTGTTTTGATGAGTTATTACATTAAGTGTTTTGGTTTATGTGTTTGGGCTATGTTTTTTTGGAGTTAATATAAGGTTGTGATTAATAATTTAATATTATGTTATATTAATATATAGTATACAATGTATCTTCCCTCTCTATTAATACAGCTACTTGTGTTAATATATACATTTAATAGATTTTGAGAATATATGTCTGTCGTTATTTTGGTTTACAAATTTTACCATTTGAGCTGTAATAGAAATTTCACACTGAGAAGCAGAAATGGACATTCGGGTATCCGTTTAGGTTCGGGTTGGATTTTTTGGGTTTTCGAGTTTTTCGGTAAAAAGGTCTAGAATTCGTCCGAGTATTTTATAGTTTTGGATCGGGTTCGGGTATTTTAACTTTGAGTTCGGGTCGGGTTAGAATATCCTAACATTTTTAATAAAAAAAAAATCAAACCAAACCGATCTAAATTTTATGAGTTGCATCGACTTTAAATCTTAATTAGTGTTAAATATGTTTAATAATTAGTCTAAATATGATTTTTCTTCTTTTTGAATTTATTTATTCTATAAATTTAAATTATTGTACAAAACTATACACGATTTTTTATTAAACTAATTCAACTCAATTATTGAATTTAATGTATAAATATAAATATATATATATATATATATATATAACTTCAAAAACAATTTATTCCAATAAATTACACAACTTAACATTTAAAATAGATTCATGTGATGACACAGACATCGCTAACACAAACCATTAAATAACAATTTTTTATCGTAAAATTAATGAAATTATTTGTATTAATTTGTGTCGATTAAATATTAATTAGTGGTTATAAATCAAAACATGATATGTTAAAAGACATTGTCGTATAAATTCTTTTACAAAAGTAATATATTTTTTTCTTGAATTAATAGTTACTACTTATGAATTTCATCATAAGTATCATTTTATGATTTTATTATACCTATTATAAGACTTCATAATTAACTAAGATTTATATTCTACTAATTTAACTAAATGGCACGAGTGTGTAAATTATAAAGAATATATAGAAGAGAAAGTATAATTGATTTTGTCACTATTCTTGTTAAGTTAAAGTAATAGAGATAAAAAAAATTTTAAAAATTTGTTTAACTACGTTTTAAATATACAAACAAAACTTTTTTGAACAATATATGTAATTTTTTTTCTTTTATATAGCTCTGGTAAAAATATTCGAATTGCACGTATATCCTCTAAAAACATAAATTACACAACTTTTATTTTCCAAATATACTTATTAAAGTTTTGGACGTTACATGACATATTTTCTCATCAAATCTAACCTCGAACAAGAAAACATATTATTCGCATAATAATCTTTATGTTTCTTTTTTTGTTAATATAATTTTTATGTATAAAAGAAATTATTTATGTTCGAGGAATGTAACAAATCCGACAACATTAATTATAACTTACCATATGATGACGGTGTGGTAGATTTCAATGTTAATTTGTTTGATTATTAATCTAAGTTTTGTTTACAAAATTAATTTTTGAGTCATAACCGGCTGATTCCATGAGTATTGCATACGAGTGGCCAGTTTCAAATTTTAATCAAATAAAAATTAATAAGGATTTAACAAAAATAAATAAAAATAATAAAGATGACAACTATTAAGATCATCTTTTGATGAATTTGGACGAGGTTTGCCTGGTTTGTGCTATTTTTTACCGGTTTATGGTCGCTTATGTTTCGATTTGTCTGGCTCTGGAGTTTGTAGCGAGTTCAATACACCTCTTCCGAGGTCTTTTTCGATGAAGTGCACGGTTTTTCTATGTTAAAGTCTACTTATTTTAAGTGAAAACAAATTCTACGAGTTTCAAGATGTTTGACGAGTTGTTTATGTGCCTCGTCATCTTTGCAGTACCTGCTTGTTGGAAGACTCGGTGGCTTTAGTGGGTTAAGGCGGTTTCTATTTTTCTTTCTGTTTTATTGTGTCAAGTTGTGTTTTTATCGTTTTTGTTCCACGTGTTTGGATTTTTATCTCCTGAATTCCTAAATAATCGGAAATTGCGGGTTTTTTTCTTATAAATTTTCAAGATTAGATAGTCGGAAACTACGAATTTCGGTACTGGTGGTTTGTAAAACTTCTATGTTTAATAGTATTCGACCCGTTCAAAGTAAAAACACTTAAAAGTAGTATCACATTTAATATTAAAAAAGATATTCTAAAAGTAAATTAATGATTTCGACCCTAATTTTTGCTTGTTATATAAAAAAATAGCATCTAAAATGAAAATAAATTATGTGTGATTAAAGGGAAAGCCACGTAAGAGAGTAATGAGCTTGAACTAAATTAGTGCTATTCACGTTAGAGAGATAATGAACAACACGTAGTTTTTTTTTTTTTTTATTAAGCAGATTTTCTCTATCATAAGATCATTGTCGCTTTGTCTTTTTCACTTACTTGACTTCTCCTCCATTATTTATTCCGTATATAGCTGAGATCGTATGAATGATGCCAGAGCCGGTCCTGAACTCAAATAGAATAAAGACGAGCTTGTAATTTATTTTATATTTTTAAAATTTTTTTTAAGAACCAGTTCATGTTTTAAAATCTCATGATCGATTCTGAATCGATGCTTAGTGTAATTATATAATTATTTTATTCATATTAGTTGAGACAAAAAAAAAAAAAAACGAAGAAGAAACATACAATTATAGCAAACTCTTGAAGCATCTTCGTCCAATGTTTGGCTATAGCTTAAAAAGTTTATCTACACGTATGTAAGAAAAATAAAAATAAAACGTAGAAGCCAAAAAGCTTGATGGTTTACTAAAATGGTTACGTAATTAACTTTAAGTTGAAACGCTAAACATTATTTATTAGAGTTCAACTTATAGATCGATGGTTTTTAAAAATAAGAGAAATTCCACAAATTTCAAAAATACCACAGACTCCTGTTCCAAAAATACCATTAAATTGTTATTCAAAAATACCACAAAAAAAAAAAAAAAAATTTTAAAAGTTTAGAATTTAAATTTTTGGGTTTGTGTTACTAATTAGTGCTTATGAACACATGAACTCAATCACGTTGTCACTACGAACAGTCTTAATTTTTGCACCTAAGATGGATAGATGTTGGGAGAATTGCGACTAATGAATGGTGATCCGCTATATATTTGACACGGATTTGCCGTAATGCTGAAATGGCAGAAAAGATTCGCTCCCGATCGATGATCAACCCTCACTTCTCATTACAAAAGTGTGTGATTTGCTTGCTTTTTGCATGAGTCTTTGAGTTATGAGCTCTAAGTTTCAAGATTCTTTATCCTTTGGACAACATTATTGTGGTAAATGTCGTAATGCCATAGGCCCTTCTTTGTTTCAGTATATCTTTCAGTGGCATGTTTTGGTCCTTTTTCCCATTACTTAGAAACTGTTTTGAAGGGTTGAATTTGATTTTGAAGTTTTAAAGTTATTTTAAATTTGTGGTATTTCTGGAACAAAAAAATTTTTGTGGTATTGTTGAAACTTTTAAAAGTATGTGATATTTTTTAGAATATACTTAGTTTTTTGTGGTATTTTTGATAATGCCACAATAAATAATTCATAAAAAAACGATAGATGAATCAGTTGGATGTGATTCTATTGCATAATTGTTTCTATTCTAGTAGAATTTTTCTTGACTACATCTTGGAAATGTAGGTTGGAGAACAAAATCTGGTAAGAATATATTTTATTTTGTACATTCTAGAACCGTATCTGAACATATTGGTTTGAAATATTCGAACGGATCCCCAAATTTATAGTTCCTCTAATTTATATAGTCTCAATAACAAATTTTAGGTGGCCTGAAGCAGTTTAGTCCCGCCGAATCATATTTGACCATGCATAACGAGTAGGTTATGTACTTTATTCTATATAGATTACGTGGAGTAATTAGAAATGATGGAATAGTCTGCGGATCGGCCGTTCTTCGCCTTAGAACTCTCAAAAAATTGAGATTTTTACGAGATTATTTTTCGGATCTGCAGATCGCCTATCGAACCAATAATTACCACAAAAATGGATTTGCTAGTAAAAGGTCGCTTGTGACCAGAATACTATTTTTTTTATTAGTATTTCTTTACCTTATTGCTTTGTAGTAGGCTCGCATATTGTTTTTACTTAAAGAATAAAGAAGTTTTTATTGTAAAGAAAAACAATAACAAAATTTTAAATATGTTTCAGTGGTCTTGGTCTAATGGCATTCATAACGAAATTGTGTTAATGTCACATGCCATAAGGAAAAGTGTATATGTCACGACCAAAAGTGATTCAATGCTTAGTTTAATTTTTATCTTCACTTATTAATACTTCGGAATTCACTTGATTGGTCGGCGTTTAGATCAGAATTAGGCGATGTGATTTTTTATCGAAGACTACATTCGGATATAAATATCCTTCATTGTTCGCAGGATCAGAATACACATGCAAATTTTCTAGCTCGGGCGGTAAGACAGCGACGTAGACTATTTCCATTAGTAGGCTCTTCACTTCCTCCTTGGATGATCGATAATCTAATGTGTTTTTTGTGTTTGTTTGATTTTCTTGGTGACAAAAAATAAATAAAAAATCTTCACTTATTAATAAGACACTAGTTCTTTTTTTTTTTTCAAAATAAGACACTAGTTCAAATACACTATATACCTTAAAAGATCTTAAACACTCAAACTTTATGAACAATACAACTTACATAAGCTTATTTATTTTCTAAGTAGAATTGCAATCTCTACACACAACAACAATATAGACTCTATAGATAAGTGAAACTTTCCTCTGCATTTAGGTTAGAACCAAGGGCTTTAACCGTAGCAGCGGATCGGGTCGTTACAACCTTTCGCAGTAGATTGTTTGAGACCGTATCGACCTCCTTTCGACAAGTATTGTTGATGATGTTCCTCAGCTTTGTAGAATTTCTTAGCTGGTAAGATCTCTGTTACAATCTTCCTGTCCACTTGTTGCTGGTGACGTTCAAGTGACTCGCGTGCTAGCTTCTCTTGTTCTGGATTGTAGAAGTATATTCCTGATCTGTATTGAGTTCCCACATCGTTTCCCTGATCAGTTTAGCACAAAAATCATTAAGAGAAAGAGAGAAACCATATCGAACCTAATGAATGACGAGCTCATATCATGTCGAAATTAAGCTCTTCATATAGGGCTGGACATTAAAACCGAACCAAATTCAGTTCGGTTAAACCGGTTCGGTTTATTCAGTTATTTCGGTTTAGTTCGGCAACTTTTTTATTTTTGATTCGATTTTTGATTCGGTTCGGCAACAATTTTATTTTACACTATATTAACCAAACGAACCGAACCAGCTTAAATTAACCCAAATTAACCGATAAATCGAAATTAATCGAACAAACAGTAAATTAACCGAAAAAACCGAAAATTAGTCAAAATTTAACCGAAATTAAGATTTTCAAACAGAATAAACCGAACTATAAAAATGAGAAACCGAACCGAACAAACCGAATGCCGAACCGAACTTTTATTCGGTTTAATTCAGCGAAAAAGAAACCGAAAAAACCCGAATAAACCGAACCGAAGAAAACCGAACTATAAAAATGAGAAATCGAATGCCGAACCGAACTTTTATTCGGTTCAATTCGGCAAAAAAAAAAAGAAACCGAAAAAAACCCGAATAAACCAAACCGAAGAAACCGAACCGAACAAACCGAATGCCGAACCGAACTTTTATTCGGTTCAATTCAGCAAAAGAAAAAAGAAACCGAAAAAAACCCCGAAAAAACCGAATGCCCACCCCTATCTCCATATGTAATTGTTGGTTTGTGGTCGGTTTACGTCCATGCAAACCGGTTTGGTTAACCGATAATTATGGAAAAGATAAACTACTCATAACAATTTGTGTCTCTATATTCAAAAATCAATTTGACTTAAGACTAGCTAGTTCTCTTACCTTGCAGCCTCACATGGATGATGACAAATATTCTAAATGAATATACAGAGAGTTTTGTTGTAATTAGTAAAAGCAATTGAATTTTCACAANGAAAGCAATTAAATTTTCACAAAATCAAACAAACCCTAGAAACATAGATTACATCAGAAACCCCATCTTAATTTCAAAATCAGCAAACCACAAAACCCTAAAAATCTTCATCAATATCAANAAAAGCAATTGAATTTTCACAAAATCAAACAAACCCTAGAGAAGATCAAGTCCCAAGAACATAAATTACATAAAAAAAATCCATCTTAATTTCAAAATCAGCAAACCACAAAACCCTAAAAATCTTCATCAATATCAAAAACCCACAAAAAATTCAAAAGATCAAAAAATTTGGTACCTGACGATTCAAAGTGGTTGGATCATGTCTAGACCAGAACAAATCAAGTAAAGACTCAAAGGTACAAACTTTAGGATCATATTGAACCCTAACAACCTCAACATGATTCGAAATCCCTGAACAAACATCCTCATAAGATGGGTTATGAGTGATTCCTTGNAAAACCCACAAAAAATTCAAAAGATCAAAAAATTTGGTACCTGACGATTCAAAGTGGTTGGATCATGTCTAGACCAGAACAAATCAAGTAAAGACTCAAAGGTACAAACTTTAGGATCATATTGAACCCTAACAACCTCAGCATGATTCGAAATCCCTGAACAAACATCCTCATAAGATGGGTTATGAGTGATTCCTTGAGAATATCCAACTTCGGTTTGAATCACTCCTGGAACTCTCTGGTAAGCTAATTCAACGCTCCAGAAACAACCAGCACCGAATTGAGCAAATTGAGTTCCTGGAGATGGAGATTCGTCGTCAGGAGCTTGTGCGATTGGTGAAGGATCCATGTTGGTTTGTTTATTAGATCCTAAACCGAGCTTGTTAAGTATGTTCATGGTGAAATTTTGAGAGAGAGAAACAGAGGTGAGAAGTTAGGTGAAGAAGCGTAGGCTTATGCTGCGGAATGGTAACTA
>OVBE01006009.1:0-20612 GCA_900406425.1 Iberis pinnata
GGATGTTCTGCATCCTTACAATGCCTCTCAAACTCACACTCTTCTTCTCTGTCCACATAATCTTTGTTGGTTTACATTGACAGGTTCTTCATTGGTAGGTTCTTCTTGGTTCACATCGGCTTCATGGACAAGTTCTTCATTAACTGTTTCTTCATGGACAACTTCTTCATTGAAGATAGATTCAAATCATGGATCATCACCTCCCTCAATTTTCACATCTTCCCCTTCCTCTACAGCTTGATTGCCTACGTTTACACCATCATTTATTTCATCATCTGATGATTCCCCATCTTCACAACCCTTTTCTTGAGCATGTTCTTCTGGTTGACTACAAAGAAGCAACAATGGACTAGGTTGAATAGGTTGAGTAGGTACCACATTATGGATGAACAAGTCCATTTCTCGTGTGATAACTCCCTTTTTTGCAATCTCCCTCATCCCATCATCTTTGTCATCGATTATTGGTTTGATCGCATTCATATCATCACGTGAAGCCTTGTACCAAATCTCTTCTACAATTACCTCACACCCATTTTCTACACAGAAAGTCTCAAACATTGCCCAGTAGATGTAATCTGGGTCAATGAAGACTTCCTTATTCTGACCACCCACATAGACAAATCTTCCATTTTGCTTTTCACATGTCCACCATAGTGAACATTAAGTTTTATGTTGTCCAAATCACTGTAAATTTTTTTAAAGAAATTTAGTTCTCTCAAAACAATTAATCGCAAAGGTATAACCCAAATACGAGCATGTAGAACGTTTTCAAAGATTTTTATTCACTATTTTTTTTTGAAATTACCTCATACTCAATCCGAATCTGTACTCGACTATTTGACTCCAAATCTTTTGAAGACAACCGCCGAAATCTGTACATAATAAAGATTCAGAGTCGATTAGAACAGAACAGAAGAACACAGAAGTTGATTTTAGAATCAAAAACAGAATCTCTAACTATATCTTCTACGATGAAATTGAATGATTCAAATTCTCAATTACCTTATGAACTGCTCTTAGACTCTCAAATCGATTTAAATAACTGATTCCATTCAGTCCAAATGATGACTGACGGATGACGATTCGCACCAAATTAAGGTTAGGGTTCTTCAGAATTCCCCAATCAATTTCTGTAAAAAGAGGAAGGTGAAAAGTTATTTTGTAAAAAGTAAATGATTTATGTTAGGTTAATTCGCAGAAGGGTAAAATGGTCATACTTAAAAATATTTAACCCACGTGATTATTAACTTAACAGCACCGTTAAGCACATAAACGAAATTAGGAGAAACTTGCGATTTTGAATTGTTTATGTATTAATTAGGCAACGAAAAAAGACTGAGTATTAAAATGGAGACCAAACAAGTTGGGGTATTAAACGGGCAAAAGTTTAAGACTTGGCGTATTTTTAAGGTTTTTTCCCTTTTCAAAAATACGGCAAAAATTAAGTTTATTTCAAAAATACTACAAAATTTCAAAAATATCACATTTTTAAAAAATAACACATTTTTTCTAATAACACACAAAGTCATCCACTTTTTAAAAACCTCGGAAGCCTCTAAACGATGTGCAATGACCGTTTAAACCGACATGTCCAAAGCTTACGATCGGCTAGAATTGAACATTAACGCAAGAGTTTTGAGCAAATTTGGATTCCATACTCTTTGGATAAAATGGATAATGGAATGTATCTCCACGGTCACCTACTCGTTTCTCTTGAATGGATCGGTCCAGGGATTTGTTAAGCCAAGGAGAGGAATCCGACAGGGTGACCTTTTGTCATCATACCTCTTTATTCTTTGCAGTGAAACCCTCACGAGTTTATGAAAATATGCGGAAGGAACATGAGGCTTGAGAGGGTATAGGGTAGCTAATGGAAGCCCAAAACTAAACCACCTTCTCTTCGCCAACGACACAATGTTCTTCTGCAGCACCTCCACCAAAAGTGTGTCAACTCTGAAAGATATTTTGAGCATGTATGAAAAGACGTCTGGCTAGTTCATAAATATTCAGAATCATCTATCACTTTCTCGCGAAAGGCAAACGACAACCGAAAAAAAAACCATTAAACGTGATTTAAAGATCAACAAAGAGGGTGGAATGAGAAAGTATTTGGGATTGCCCGAACTTTTTGGATGTAAGAAGAAAGATCTATTTGCCTCAATTATAGACCATATACATTAAAAGACATTGAGTTGGTCTTCGAGATTCTTATCTACGGCAGGACATCTAACGATGTTGAAAAGTGTTCTATCCGCAATACCGACTTCCACCATGTCGTACTTCAAAATTCCTATATCCCTTTGTAATAGGATTCAGTCGGTTCGACAAGATTCTGGTGGGATGGAAGTCAAAATACAAGGAAAATCTCGTGGATTGCGTGGACAACACTTACCAAAAACAAAAAAAACGGGAGGGTTGGGACAACACTTACCAAAAACAAAATACAAGGTTCGATTTTATGGTCTTTCTGGAATGCCAGGAACTACCGAATATTTCAAAGACGTATTTTTACGGTAGAAGAGGTGATAACCAAAACTATTTCGGATGCAAAAGAATGGCAAAGTGCCCAAGCTTCCTTACCAGCTCCACCAAAAAAACTAGGCCCACGTTTATACCCCCGGTCTGAGCTTATATGCTACAGGGACGCTGCCTGGTCTACAATGGATAAATATGCAGGGTTAGCGTGGGTTATGGAGGACAACAACGGCTGTTTAGGGACCTTTGCGAAGATGAAGACCCAAGTAACTTCTGCACTTATGGCCGAAGCATTAGCACTCAGAGAGGCGGTCTTGTGGACTCATAACAACGGCTTGGCAAAGATCACTTTCACTTCGAATTCATCCCAACTAATTAACACACTCAACGATATTTGCGTTTTTTCGGAACTGTATGGTATTGTGGCTGATATCATCTCTACACCTTCCCTTTTTTCCTTTATTTCTTTTGTGGCAATATCTCGTTTTTTAAATGAGAAAGATGATGTTACAGCAAAATCAACTCTTAGAGAGCTTGTAGCAAACATTTGAGTATTAATTGAAATTTGCTGGTCATATATTCATAAATCTCATATGAAATGTAAAGTTTGCAAAAAATTGATTTATTATTTCAATGCATACATAGTGTTGATAAAGAGATTTGCAGAAGAAGAAAAAAAAATGTAGCAACAAAAACAAACTCACAAAGGTAAGTAAATATTAAGAACCAAAACAAACAAGATCTCACATGAGACAAAAACATAGAGAAAGATTAAGTGTTATTTGTTAGTTTTATCCTCCAACTCTGCGTCTGTTTGTCACCAATTCTGGATTACCTTTCTTCATCATTGCTACAAATTCTTCATAATTGATTCTTCCATCCTTGAGATATGATTACAAAGAAGACAATGTTCAAAAATAAAAAGATAGAGATAATATAAATGGGACCAAACCAAAAGAGTTAATGTACATACATGATCAGTGTCTACTTCAGCAATAATCTCTTTGATTGATTTATCATCACCCATGTTGTATTTCTTCATTGCTTCCTCTAGTTCTTCCATTGTTATATAGCTACAAACATATAAAATCAAAGATCAAGAATAAGACTTTATAGTAGTAGGACTGAGAATTCAGGTCAAACGGGTCAGATCGGTCCGGTTAGGAGTTTTCGGTTAATTGGACAATAAAAAGCTTGTCGAAAATAACCGATATAAAAATTATTTCGAATCGGTTCGGTCTTCGGATTTATTAGAAAAACGATATGAAAACCGATTTGGTACGGAAAAAATGCTCATTTTGTAAGAAAACAAAATATATATAACTTTTCGGTCTATGGGTAACCATTCGAAAAATCGAACCAAACCAAATCAGTTTCTGAATCTAACTTTTGATTTCGTCAGTTCGGTTTTCTGTTTCCGTAAACGAATGATAAAAACAGATTATGTAAATAAATAAAAAATCTAATTTTTCGGTTTATAGGTAACCGCTCATACAATCAAACCGAAACAAACCGATTTTAGAATCCAACTTTTCATTTTATGGGTAACCTTTCGGAAAATCGAACCAAACCAAATCAGTTTATGAATCTAATTTTTGATTTCGTCAGTTCGGTTTTCTGTTTTAGTAAAAAAAAATGATAAAAACCAACTATGTAAAAAAAACCGATTTTGTAAATAATAATAAATAAAAAAATCTGATTTTTCGGTTTATGGGTAACCGCTCGGACAATCAAACCGAAAAAAATCGGTTTTCGAATCCAATTTTTGATTCCGTCGATCGGTTACTAATAAACCAAACCGAAATGTCTGAAAATCTCAGTTCAGATATTTCGGTTTCGGAAAAAAATTAAGAGATAATAAGAGTGCTAAGAAGAATGTTTTTTTTACCCGCTATTGTCATTATCAAAGTACTGAAAAGCTGTATACAAATGATCTTCACGTTCAATTCTATTCATATGCATTGTAGCTGATATAAACTCCAAATAATCAATTGATCCATCTCCATCCATATCAGCCTAAATTAAATACATTATAAAATTTTGAGAAATTCCTTCAAATACCATAAAAAAAAATTCAAATTTCAAAAATACCACTCCCAAAAGTTCTAAAAATACCACACATTCTCAAATGTTACAAAAATACCACCAAAATAAAAAGTGAATTTTAAGGTTTAAAATTTAAATTTTTGGGTTTGGTTTCACTAATTAGAGTTTAGGGTTTAATTTTGAAGGGGTGGGTTTGGTTTTGGAGGTTTAAAGTTTAAATTTAAAGTTGTAAAGCTATTTTAAATTTTTGGTATTTTTGGAACAAAAACATTTTTGTGGTATTTTTAGAAAAAAAATTGTGATATTTTTTGAACTTTTGGGTGGTATTTTTAGAAAATATCTAATTTCTGTGGTATTTTTGAGAATGATCCTAAATTTTTTTTTTTGTCATATATTCAAAAATCGAATATCAAAGTAGTAAATTTTGATTAGAAGAGACTTACAGCTTCCATTAACTGTTTTATTTCAGCTTCAGAGATCTTAGAACCAAGTTTTGGTAGACCAGTTCTCATTTCCTCTAATGTAACTATTCCATTGTTATCAGTGTCTAAAGATTTGAACATTTCTTTTAAACCAATGATCTCTTCTTCAGAGAGATTTTCTGCTATAACCTGAAATGCATATCGAAAAGCCGAGAAATAGATTTAGAACCATTGTTCGTTTGGCAGTCAATGCGATCGTCAAGTAAAACCATACTCAAATTTCTGGTCACTGATTTTATTAGTGATCGGTTGTTGCGACCATTAAACAAAAGCTAAAGTTAAAATAAAATTAAAATAACTATACTAAATAATTTTTTTAAAATAAAAAATATTAATTTTTTTTTGAAAGAATTAAAATAAATCCAAATAAATTCAAACACTAAAATAAAATATTAATATAATTAAATTTCGTTAATTAAATTAAGTTAACAAAAAATAAATTATAAGAAAAATTAAATTAGTTTTTTAAATTTATATTTGATTATATATTATAAATATATAATTTAGATTCTTTTGTACGAATATTATTTTTTATAAATTTATAAATTTAAAATTAAAAAAATTATTGCAACTAGTCGATGCGACAGTCAAATGAACAATATAGCGATCAATCGCAGGAAGTTTGACTAATCATAGCGATTGCGACTAATCATATCGACTGCAAGACGAACAACTTTACATATAGTACTCTCTTTAGATAGTTGTTATCGGTAACGACTGCGAAATAAACATGACCATGGTTTCAAGTAGTTTTCTTATTACCTTCAAAGCCATTTTCTTTAGTTTGTTCATTGCTCTAAATTGTTTCATCCTAGACAAAACAGCAATGTCAAGTGGCTTATCTGATGCTTCTCCATCTTCTTTAATCCATGGATGATCTGTGTAAGTTACAGTATTGAATGTAAAATGCGAGGTTTCGGATATTAGTCTCCATCAAAACTTGTTGTGAAAGAGGTCTTACTTAGCACTTCAGTAGCTGTATATCTTTCTTTAGGATCATATTTCAACATTTTCTTCACAAGATCTTTAGCACCAACTGATATTTTTGGCCATGGATCAGCTGAAAAATTAAGATTTCCTTGAAGAATAGCATCAAAGATCCCTGCTTCATTCTCTGCGCAATACGAAAAAAGAGAAAGGATAACTACATAGAACCAAATAGACCTAAAGCCAAGCAGAGCAAACACGAGTTTGAACCCTTAATTTTAGCCGGTCAATTTCTAAAAAGAATTTGCAAAATCGATCCATTTTTTCATTTTAGTTTACAGTTTTTTTAAATCTTAGATGCGGTCCTACCATACTAACCCGTGAAAACAATATACTCTTGCTAAATAAAGTCGTTGCAATACATTTCCCCAAAAGGATAACTACACACAGAGCTAATTCTAAGCCCAAGCAGAGCAAGTACAAATTTACTGTTTTTCTTTTAATTTTAATTTAAAAAGCGGTCCATTTTTTTGAAAAAAGTATGCAAAATCCAACGATTTGTCTTTCTAGATTGCGGCATTATAAATCTTAGAACCGACATTCTATCACATAAACCCGTAAAAACAGTGTGATCTTCTTAAATAAGGTCATTGCAAAATACTTCTCCAAAAGTTTCACTATACACAGAGTCAGTCTTAAATCCAAAGAAAATAATCATGGATTTGCGGCTCTTCTTTTTATTTACATGTTTAACTTAAGAAGCGGTCTAGTTTTTAAAAGAACATGCAAAATCGATCCATTTATGTTTTCTAGATTGCGAACTTTAAAATTTCAGAACCGGCGTCCTTACATATAAAACCCATGAAAATAGTTTCTCTTCCTAAATAAGGTCATTGCAACATACCTCCCCAAAATGGCGGAACACCACTTAGAAGGATGAAAAGAATCACACCAGCACTCCAAATATCAGCTTCAGGTCCATAGTTTCGGCGTAGAACCTCAGGTGCAACATAAAATGCACTTCCAACAAGATCCTTAAACATATCTCCTGCGATAACCAAACAAACAACACAAAAGATGCATTAATAAAACCGCGGTAAGATGAAACATATCAAATTAGAACCAGCCTCTAGTAACCTTGCTTGAAGAAGACAGAGAGACCAAAATCAGTAGCTTTCAATGGTGAATTCTCATCTTTACTCAAAAATAGAAAGTTTTCGGGTTTCAAATCTCTGTGCATTACACCCATAGAATGACAATTATGCACAACCATAACCATTTGTCTGCATAAATCAGCTGCTGCTCTCTCTGAGTATTGACCTTTACTTATAATCCTATCGAATAATTCGCCTCCTTCGCATAGCTCCATTGTAAGATTCACTGAGTGTCTGTCTTCATAAGCTCCTTTTAAGTCCACTATGTTGCTACAAATCATACAAAAAACATCAAATTTACACACTTCAAACAAAAATCAGTAAACCCGCAAACAAAGAGTACTTAAGAATTTGGAAATCATAGATTTTAATTGAGGTTATTGGTAATGAGATTTTAATGAATTTTGAAATCGCATATATAGTTTTTTTTATGACCCTGGTATCAGAGCCCCGAAAGACTCTGATTAGGCCCAAAGCGTCCGCAGTCGCTAAGAGTATTCAGGAGGGCCGCTGAAATTTACCCCATGTTAATTGACGGTGGCCGGGATTCGAACCCAGGTGGCGGAACTCACAGTTGTGAGCTTTTTACCACTAGAGCTAGAATGTTATTCGGTTTAATTAGTGGATTTCAAAAATCCGCTATATATTTCAAAACTCAACAATTTTGGATTTCTAAATTCTTGTGGATTTATAAATCTATTAAAATACCATGATCAATAACATCCCTAAAATCATTGGAATTTGAAATAACACAATTTTCTTTAAAATTGTTTATTTATATTTCTAACTTTAAAACACTTTCAAATCCACTTAAAAACAAAACGAATTTTGAAATCCAATAACAAATCGGAATTCAATTACAATTATTATTTAGAAATCATTAAACGAATAACATATAATTCAACAATAATTTTAAAATCATTAATCTAATAACACTCGATTTCGCTTGGATTTCCTAAATCCATTAAAATCTTATAACCAATAACTCCACAAATCACAAAACTACATTTCAAATACATAATCTAGACTCGAAAAGCTGATTAAAATTGGATTTTAACTACAATTAGTATCTACAAATCATTAAACGATTATAGGTATATTATACTTTTCAGTATCTACATTTCATATAATCGGATTTCAACTACAATTAGTATCTACAAATCATTAAACGAATAAGATATAATTCAACAAGAATTTTAAAATCATTAATCCAATAACACTCGCTTGAATATCTAAATCCATTAAAATCTTATAACCAATAACCCCACAAAAACTACATTTTAACCACATAATCTAGACTCAAAAAGCTAATTAAAATTGGAAACATTTGATGAGTTAATTCAACACTTAAACATAAAACCACCAAAATAAAGTCAACTCCTATTTTTCTCCAAAGATCTAATTTTTTCATCCCACATATAATACAAACTAACCAAAAAAATACTTAAGCATTGTAGATTGAACAAACATAAATGGAATATTTAGAGATTCAATTCAAGAAAATCTTTAAAATCTTTTTACCGGTGACCACTAAGGTGATGCATAATCTGAACTTCACGGCGAACATCTTCAATATCATCAAGAGCAACAAGGCGGCGCGTAGGGATTGATTTACAAGCAAATTTTTCTTTAGTTTCTTTATGAGTAACTAAATAAGTAACACCAAATTGACCACGACCAAGTTCACCACCAAACTCATATGTTCCTCTTACATTTTCCATTGGTCTTCCTAAGATTCGACCATCTTTCTTAGAACGAGATCCACTAGTTATGGAGCTTGAATGTTCATTAGAAGATTGGATATGATGAACTCGATTACCGGATGATGATGATGGTGATGGTGGTGGTGGATCGGAGGTTTTAGATTTGCTATGTTTATGACCCATTCTCAAAGTTTTTTTTTTTTTTTTTTTTTTTTTTTTAAGTAAATTTNCTAAGTCAATCTAAAGAGAGATATGTTTGGTTCTTATTGCTTTTCATGTCTGAACTTGAATACATAAACATAAACCACGTGGCATGTTATCATTGGTAGTTAGTTCAACTTGCATAGTGAAAGTTTTGATTCGATCAAAATGCACCTATGATTATTTTTATATATAGTATCTTTGTAAAATAGGTCATTTTTTAAACTTATTAAAATTGTGTAAGCCTACTTTATCAGCTGCAATGTTTGACGGTTTATCGTCGGCATCGATTGAAAAATGTATTCTTTTTGGTTTAGGTTTGTGAGAGTTAGTTAAGCTGTTTAAAAAATTGTTTAAGCGCCTTTTGTTTGGTTTTTTTTTAGTTTCTGGAGGTGTTTATGTCTGCCGACTTTCGTGTTGTTTTTGGTTTCCCGAGGTTTCGGGCAAAGCCTCGGTTTGTGTTGTTGTAATGCTTCCGTTTTAATCAATAAAGACGACAAAAAAAACTTTGTAAAATTAATTTGTGATTTAGTTAGTTTTTTAAAATAAAAATTAATATATATATATATATATATATATGTATGTGTGTGTGAAAATATATCATTTTCGTAATTGATTTTTATTTGATATAGAAAATGTGTAATAATATCGTGATCATTTAAAACTATAGAAACATTATATTACATAAGTTATGCAATTGTTCATGTAATGGTAAGGTATAATTATGCAGACAATACATTCACGTGAACGTGATATGTGCAAAATTGATGTGCAAAATTGATGGTCATGCTAATGAAAAATATGCAATTGTGAATGTTCGTGATTCACGTGAATCATATTCTTTTTGTTGTTGTTATGAATGTGAATGGTGACACACCTAAAGAAACCACAGTCCACATACACAAAAATTGAAATTGTGAGTAATGAAGTTCTAGTTGTGAATAACAACTATGCATGTAAAGATCAATTATGCTTGAAAATTGTATATGTGAATGTGAATGTTAGTGCTTTGATCTATCATTTGTGGGATAAATACACTAATGATAATAATTGAACCAAAATTATGTAATGTTTTAATATTTTTTTGATGTCATGCTATATTAGTTATGTAATAAATATTTTATTTAAATAATATTATAAACTTTTATTATTTTTAAGAATATAAAAAATTGGGGCCATTTTGTAAATTTTACAAATATAAGATATAATTGACAATTAGTTTGAAAATGTGAATGGAATATATTTGAAAATTTTTTTATAGAGTAAAAAATAGAGTGATGGGTTGGAGCAAAACTCAACTCTATTTTAGAGTTACTCTATTATAGAGTGGAAAATAGAGTAATGAGATGGAGATCCTCTAAACGATTATTTTTACCCAAATTACCCGTTCAGACACAAAATACCCAAAATTACACCAAAAACTCATATAAAATATAAAAGTTCAAATTGTAAACTAAAAATGTCCTAGTTTGCAAATATATGAAACGTACAAAACTTAAAAGTCATAAAAACTAAAACCACAAAATAGAACCAAAATAATTCAATATATCATATAAACAATTATACAAATTCACAATATATATATATATATATATACATTCGGGTTTTTGGGTACCTATTTGGATTGTGATTCGGGTCTAATTCGGTTTGGGTACTCATAATAAAAATTATAAAAACCATTCAGGTTATTTGAAATTCAGTTCGGTTTCATTTCCGAGTTTTTCGGTTTGGTTCTGGTTCGGGTTTCGGATAAAATACCCAACCCTAGATATGATAGTAATCTCATTGAATAAAAACACTTAAACACCAATGAAATAAAAGGCATCTTATTTTCAAATATAGCAATTTTCAATGGTTAGAGACAAGTTTCAGCTTAACTTCGTATATATAGTTCCTCATACTATAGAATCAAGATCAGCTTCATTAAGATAGAGAGAGCTAAATCTCTATTGAAACGTTCTTCCAAATACAACTCCACTAAATATAATAGCACCAAACCACTTGTTCGACACAAATCTGAAACAAAACACATCAAAGTGTATTAGTTTCGCAAGACAAAAAATTGGTCGGAATTTGATCGGAGTTTTAAATTTTTTTCTTAGATGTTTTTTTAATTTTTTTTACGACGAAAAAGTAGAAAAAATAATAAAAAAAAAAAAATTCTGACCAAATTCTGACTAATTTTTGAATTGGTCGGAAATTAGTCGAAAATTTTATGACTAAGTATCGACTGATATAATTTACCGAAAAATTTTGACTAATTTCCGACTAATTGTCCAATTAGTCTGAAATTGGTCGAAATATCTTCGAAAATGTTTCCAACTATCTTTATGGTCGGAAATAGTGGTCGTAAATGTGCATTCTTTCTTGTGGTGATAGAAGACAAAGAACCAAAGTTGTTACATACTTTAGACTACAATCTACACGAGATGATAAATCAACTGTTCCTATTTGCCATCCTAACTGTCCCGTTGCAGCGACTAGCGATATGTAATATTTCCATCCTAAAATGTCAATAAAAGACCGTAAATCGAACCGCGAAATATAAAAAAAAACCCTTTTTGAAAGTCTATTGGGTACCAAGATCGGCATTGAGTCCAGAAAGTGCAAGAAAGGTTATTGATGCTGTGCCAAATCCAGTTAGCCAAAGCTTTGTATTAGAACCAAATCTAAGAGCTGTTGACTTAACACCAACTTTTATATCATCTTCTTTGTCCTTGATTACACAATAACCAATTCTTTCATTATAGCTCATCAATAAACAAAACTAGTTTTAAGCAAAATCCTCCATGTTTCTTTCGCAAATGATAGGTAATGTTTTTCTTTAATTTTATAATCGCTGCGATTAGTATAGTCGCTATGTTATTCGTTTGGCTATGGTAATAATTAGTAGCTATATTTTTATTTTAAATTTATACATTATCGAATTATATATCTACTAGATTAGGTCCCGAGTGATACGCGGGTAATTGTGAAATATTTAAATTTAAAAATGATAACTAAGTGATTATATATTCTAATCGACGTTAAAGTCAAATTTTAGTTATTTTTAGATTTTTTGTAAATTATAATTATAAATATCCATAATTATCGATTATCAAAATTATGGGAAATAATCATCGATATATTTTTCATACATTGTATATTTTTGTTATTTTAATCTTATAATATTAATATTTTTTTTAGTTTCCATTTAAAATAATAATACTCATTTCCTTTTTGTTATTCAATTATTTCAGAAAAATAAAAAACTAACAATAAGAAAGTTTCCATTAGTATAAATACTACGTTGACACATGTCATGATCTTAATTAACAATGACACGTGTTACGATCTTATTAATTATAATTTTGCTTACGTGTCGCACTCACGTTAAACGCGTTCCGGTTTATATAATATGATGATATTATATATAATCAAATTTGGTTATACACAACTAATCTAATTTTTCTTATATATTTATAAATAATTTTCGTAACTTAATTTTATACAATCAAATTTAATTATCTGAATATTTTTATTTAATATTTTGAAATTAAATTATAGTTATTTTAATTTACTTTAATATTTTAATTATTTTTAAATCGTTACAATTGCCAAAAAAATAACGACAAGTCACAACGACAAAAAAATTGAGTTGTTGTTTAATTGACAGTCTGCAACGGCATATCGTAGCGACCAAAAGTTTGAGTCATTGTCACTGGTTTTAATAGCTGGTCATTCTCATTGATTGTTGCGACAATTAAACAAATAATATTTATCGTTGTCACTAGCAACACACAAACGAACAACACCTATCTCGTAATTAAGTAGATTATACCTGATGTGCATAGATAGTATCATAAATAAGAGTCCAACAAACTCCTGAGATATAAAGTGGAAGTACAATAGCTGGATCTATACTTCCTTTAACTGCACTCCATCCTAACAATGCTCCCCAATTTATAGTCAATCCTAAAACTGCTTGAGGCTGCAATAATGGTTACATAACTCAATTAAATAAAAAAAAGAACATATACTAACTTTGAGAAACTAGAATGTTGTTCCAATTACCCAAAATGTAAACCTCTTCATAAGTGGATATGAGAAGACAAGAAACAAAGAAGAAGCTCCTAAAACACGGCTGCGTTATATATATAGAGTAAAATGAGCTCAAGAAAAGAAAGAAGTTAATCACAAAATCTAATCCGAGATTAATAGCTAACGAGATCCATTATCTTGAGGGTGTATTTAGGGATAATATCACACGTCGAAAACATTAAGAAACATAGACTAATATATAAGGGATATGTGCCCTACAATCCCAACAAGTAGGGGTGGGCATTCGGTTTTTGCGGTTCAATTTTTTTTCTTTTGCCAAATTGAACCGAAAAAAAATTTCGGTTCAGTTCAACACTCGGTTTGTTTTGTTCGATTTTTCATTTTTAAAGTTCGGTTTTTCAATTCGAAAATCTTAATTTTCTTTAAATTTTAGTTAATTTTCGGTTTTGCGGTTAATTTTTGGTTATTCTTGTTAAAATATGACATAAAATAGTATAAACGGGCAAACGGGCCTTGACTAAAGGAATGACGTGGGCTGAATGATGTGGGCCAAAGGCCCACGGCAGACGGACGCCAATTCTATTGGTATGGTACTATCTATTTTAGGAAAATGAAATTTTCTTAAGTTTTCCGAGTGGGATCGGGTTTTGGGGTTTATATAAGAGGCTTTAGTTTATTATATAATTCAACACACGATCAATAAAGAAACCCTAGAGCGCATGGAATTTTCCTCAGTCGAATTGTTTCTCTCTTTCTTTCTAACCTAAATTCGCAGACGAATTCACAACAATTCTGTTAATTTCGGTTTGTTTGGTTAACTTTATCAAGTTCGGTTAATTTAGTATAAAATAAAATTGTTGCCGAACCAAACTGAACCGAACTAAAATAAAAAAAGTTTTCAAATTGAACCGAAATAACCGAACAAACCGAACAAAATTTAATTCGGTTCGGTTTAAATGTCCACTCCTGCTAACAAGGGAAGACACATAATCGGGTATAAACAAACCTGTAATTGTTAAGTTGGAGAAGTATCCCTAAGCCTAAGAGCAATTGTAATGCAAGAAATCGAAGCCCATCGAATGGTGTTAATAGACCACAAGCAATAGGTCTTAATTTTGTTCGAACGACCTGGATTTTAAGCAAATTTTTCAGACAATATAATCAGAAACATAAAAAAGTTATTACAATTCAAAAACTGACCTTTGCATCTAGGTCAAAATCAAGTAGATCATTTATTGTACAACCAGCACCTCTAAGAAGTATTGCTCCACAACCAAATAAACTCATATATTTAAAACTTGGAAAGCTTCCAGGATCAGCAGCCAATGCAATTGACCTAGACAATAAAAATCAATTTTTTTTACATATGAAAATGGACTTTTTTTATTCCTAAGTAAGAGTTTTAACATTATGCACAAGATCATTCTACCATTCGGGTTTCGGTTCGGGTAATCCGGGTTTTGGATTTTTTGGGTCCGATTACATAAGAGAGTAGATTTCGGTTCGGGTTCAGGTCAAGTGTGTTTTGGTTCGGATTGAGTATTGTTTTTTTGAAACAACCCGATACAGAACCGAATTTTTTATTTATCATGTTCTTTTGGGTAATTTGGATTTTTTAATATTGTATTTTGGATTTATGGTTTGAATTTTTCGGGTAACATGGATAATTCGGATAATTTGGGTTCAAAAACCCAACTAAAACCCGAATTAACCAAACCAAAAGACCTGAAATACAACTAAAAATCCAAATTAACCGTTAAAAATTACTTTTATATAAATACATTCGGGTTTTTTTGGTACACATTCACGTTTCAGTTCGGGTCTGGTTCGATTCGGGTACCTAGATTAAAAATTTATAAAACTCAATCAGGTTAATTGAAATTACGATTCGCTTTTGGTTCCGGGGTTTTTCGGTTCGGTTCGTTTACAGTTTCTGGTAAAATGTCCAATCCTAATTCGCATTACAAATCACCACACGATTTTTGCAGATGCTTAGTGCTCACTCACACAATTCCAAAAATGGTTTACCAAAAGGTCACTCATACCTAAATTACTATAGCACAAACATGTTTAGTTGTGAAGTTTTCTCATAATTAGTGACTGAAAAGATAAGTGCACTTTAGTAAACATAGTTAATCAAATAAATTCTCTTAAAATTAGGTGTCTCAATCTAATCTTTTAGATGAACTAACAAAAGTAAAATGAATCTTGACTTATTATCTAAAAGAAGGAAGAAAGAAAACAAAACTTACCACATACAAGGCCAAGCAAGTAACCAAGTACCAATAGGTTTATCCAATCTAGCAAGTTTAGCATAACCTCTAAATTCTTCTGGTAAATACAAATCTATCCAAGAAACTTCCTTAACATAATCACCACTCTTTTCCTTTTCCGACGACGACGACATTCTGTAATTCCAACCAATACTTTGATGAAAGTTCTTCCCTTTACTCCATATTTTGTGATTATGATGATACTTAATGAAGAGATTCATGTAATGTGTAGATTTAGATTTGTATATATGTTGAGAATTGAGAAGAGATGATGTTACGTAGACGGAGGATTTATATAACCGTCGTGAAATACGGGACATGCTTAAAAACGCCATCGAATTCGTTGAACAATCTCAGTCACGGCCATGAAACATGAAGAATTTTTATTTTATTTTTTTATGGATCATTAATGGGCTTTTAATGGATCCAATACATATGAACCCATAAAAATAGATTAGCCATAAATACAGTCAACGTTTTTCGAAAAGACCATTATTTAAATTTTTTGTTACCAAAAGTTATCAAAATTATATTTCTTCTTTTGTTCTGATAAAGAAATTATTTTTACAAGATAAATTGCTAATTAAATGATAGAAGAGAGTTAATGGCGACTTTTCAGGCGATTAAACCGGTAACGGTAAAGATACATTTTCCGGTGTTCTGTACTTGTCGGAAAGACGATTTTCGATGTTGTCTCCAGGGGGTATGGTATTGACGAAATTGGAGGGCGTGGCTATGAAGATTGAGAGATCGTGGTCTACCCGATCCGCGATCTCCACTTGCTCTCCCACGACGAGTGATGGCCCTCATTCATGCGGTGGTTTCTTCATCCTCGGCTATATAATTCCAGGTATTTCGCAGGTGAATCCAACACTCCTCTTGTTTGCAAGATTTCACTTTATTGTTCAAAAAATTCAGAACCAAAATTTACAAAACATGAATGAAAATATTGGGCGAGCAATTCAGGAAATTGATTTGGGAATCAATGATCCTCCAATTGCTCTTCCCATTGCTTTACTAGATGAAGTAATGGCTGAAAACAGATTCAGTATCATAGGTAGACCCCTCATCCCTCGAAAACAAAATCTCAGAGCCATTGTAGCTTCAATGCCTCGTAATTGGGGATTGAATGGCTTAGTGCATGGTAGAATTATTGAGGGTAGACGTTTCCAGTTTCTCTTCCCATCTATGGAGTCAATGGAGAATGTTCTTCGTAGGGGGCCGTGGGCATTTGCTGATAGAATGCTTGTCTTAGTGCGTTGGACACCAGAGGTTGGGCCATTTGATCTTCAGTTTATTCCTTTCTGGGTCCAAATCAGGGGCATCCCATTTCAGTTTCTCAATCATCAAGTTATCACAGTAATTGGTAGAGCTTTAGGTCTCTTAATGGAAGTGGATTTTGATCCAGTCAATGGTACACGCATGGAGTATGTCCGTGTGAGATTGAATTGGAACATAGACGTTCCACTGAAGTTTGTGCAGAACTTCCAGTTCTCAATTGGTGAGAACACACTGCTTTCATTAAGGTATGAAAGGCTCAGAGGTTTCTGCGTGACATGTGGTAGGCTTACCCATGATTCTGGTGCCTGTTTGATTCAAAATGGTGGTTTAGCTCAGGATTCTGATGATGATAGCAGTGATGAGGATGGTGCTCCTCCTCCCAACCAACAAGCAGAAGGTGGTATTCTGATTGAAGAATTAGACCCAGATGAGGATCCAATTCAAGACCATGCAGCACAGCCAAATGCACATATGCAGGCAGAGGATCAGGTTAATGTCATGATGGAGGATATTCATCAAATGTTAGAGCCAGATCAGCAGGAGGTTATTGAGCAGGGTCCTATGCAGAACATGTTTTCTTCTGAGTGGAATATGGATCCAATGTTAGATCCTTTCTATAGTGAAAACATGAACAGAAAACAAGAGATTCAGAGTAAGAAGAGGAAGATGTCTACTGAAGATGGTCATCCCTGTTTAAGCTTTCTACCAGGTGAGAGTTCAGAGGTTGATACAAGCCAAGGTGACCATCACTTACAGGCTGGTGACACAAATGGAGGCGCTGTGGACCCTAAACCACCACACACACCATGAAGATGCTAGGTTGGAACTGCAGAGGTCTAGGTAGTGACTCTGCAGTTCGACATCTTAAGGAGCTTGTTAGGAAACAACTTCCATATTTCATCTACCTCATGGAAACAAAGCAACATGATCAATTTGTTGTTTAAATAGTAAAGGACTTAGGTTTTAGTAATAGTTTCACTGTTCCACCTAGGGGCTTTAGTGGCGGTTTAGTTGTTATGTGGAAACAACCTTTAAGTATTGATGTTTTATTTTCATCTCCTAATCTTGTTGACCTTTCTGTTAAGTTTAATGAAAATCTTTTTTACTTCTCTTGTGTTTATGGTCATCCAACACCTTCTTTAAGACAAATAACTTGGAATAAATTAGAAGACATAGCACAATCTAGAGTAGGGCCTTGGTTAGCTTTTGGAGATTTCAATGAATTACGGTTTAATAATGAAAAGAAAGGGGGTATTTTAAGACCAGAGAGATCATTCCATCCTTTAAGGCACCTTTACACTTGTTGTGGTTTCGAGGATCTTCCATATATTGGGGATAAATTTTCTTGGTATGGGAAAAGAGGTCAACATGATATATTTTGTTGTCTAGATAGGGCCATTGCAAATACAGAGGGTTTTCAATTCTTTCCCATACTTTCTGTTGAATTTTTAGAAATAGGTATAAGTGATCATAGACCTATTCTCCTAACTGCAAACTTTTGTATGGATTCTCGTCCAAGGACTTTTAAATATGATGGACGATTAGGGGGAAAAGAGGGTTTTAAAACTATGATTAATAATTTCTGGTCTAGATCTCCTACTATGGATTGGCAAGATAAATTGATGAGATGTAGAAGCCAAATCTCTAGATGGAAAAGAACAAATAAATGCAATTCACATGAAGAGATCATTAGACTAAGAGCACTGTTAAATAGCAGTATTGTTAATGGGGCATCCACTTTAGATGTTAACAACATTAGAAGAGATTTGGCTACTGCATATAAAGAGGAAGAACATTATTGGAAGGTTCAAAGCAGAAATACTTGGCTATCAAAGGGTGATAGGAATACTAAGTATTTCTTTGCTGTGGCAAAAGGTAGGAGGGCTAAATCAAGGATAACTAATATTCTAGATGATCAAGGAATTAATCTTCATGCGGATCACACAATTTCAAAGGTTGCTGTCACCTATTTTAAAGGGGTTTACCAGAGTAATGGTATTGACAGTAATCAACAAAGTTTACTGTTTGATGGTTTTAAAAAGAGGGTCACAACAGATATGAATAATGAACTCATTAAGGATGTCACAATGGAGGAGATTAGATTAGCTTTATTCTCTATGGGGCCATCTAAAGCTCCTCGCCCTGATGGATTCACGAGTGAATTTTACCAACAATTTTGGGATGTTGTCAAATTTGATTTATATTCTATGGTTAACAACTTTTTCAAAACTGGTAATTTAGAATCAAATATTAACCATACCAATATGTGTTTAATACCAAAAGTAGAAGTACCTCTACGTATGTCAGACTTTAGGCCAATAGCTTTATGTAATGTTAGTTATAAGTTAATTTCTAAAATTCTAGTAAACAGATTAAAACCAATGTTAGCTCATTTAGTCTCTGAGGAACAATCTGCCTTTATTCCTAAACGAATGATAACATATAATGTCCTAATAGCTCATGAATTATTGCATAGTTTAAGAGTTAGAAAACGTATATCTAGTTCTTTCATGGCAATCAAAACATACATTACAAAGGCTTATGATAGATTAGAGTGGGACTTTTTAGAAAATGTTATGTCTTATATGGGTTTTCATTCTCTTTGGATAAAATGGATTATGCATTGTATTAAGTCTGTTTCTTATTCTATCCTTATTAATGGTTCAGCTAAGGATAATTTTAAACCTCAAAGAGGTCTAAGACAAGGGGACCCTCTGTCCCCTTATTTATTTAATTTATGTTCTGAAATCCTTAGTTATTTACTTCAACAAGCAGAAGTTAATCTTAGATTAAAAGGGGTTAGACTAAGTGTTAAGGGTCCAGCTGTTAATCATCTGCTTTTTGCGGATGATTCTATGTTTTTCTGTCAAGAAAATTTGTCTTCTTCTGTTGTGCTTAAGGAGTTGTTATCAACTTATGAATCAGTTTCAGGGCAGAAGATTAACTTACAAAAATCTGCCATTACTTTTGGTGCTAGAGTCTGTCCTGCAATGAAAACAAGGATAAGGAACATCCTTAATATTCATAATGTGGGGGATTACAACAAATACTTGGGTCTACCTTCTCAATTTGGTAGGAAAAAGATAGAGTTATTTCATTATATAGTTCAGAAAGTTAGGGAGAGGACACAAGGGTGGAGTAACAAATTTTTATCACTGGCTGGAAAGGAAATTTTATTAAAATCTATGGGAACACCTATGCCTATTTATTCTATGTCTTTTTTTCAACTTCCTAAGGGTATATGTGAGGATATAGATAGAGTAATGGCACAGTATTGGTGGAGTAATTCACATAATCAGAATGCAATGCATTGGTTGTCTTGGGACAAAGTATGTATTCTTAAACCAGAAGGAGGTTTAGGTTATAAGGATATTGCACTTTTCAATCAGGCTTTATAGCCAAGCAATGCTGGAGGTTACTTAAATATCCAGGTTCTCTTTTAGCTAGGATTTTAAAAGCAAGATATCATTCTAAGACAAGTATTCTACAGGCTAATTTGGGTTCTTAACCATCATATGGTTGGAAGTCTATCTTGGCAGGTAGAGATCTTCTTAGTCAGGATCTTCGGGTTCTAATTAGAACAGGAGAAAATTCAAATATTTGGTTTGATAATTGGCTGCCTGTTCATCCCCCTAGACCACCAAAAAAGAGAAACTTTGATGCAGGAAAGATATCAAAGATTTCACATTTAATCAATCCAGTTACTGGATTATGGGATATAGATAAAGTGAATCATTATATCTGTGAATTGGATGTACCAACTGTTTTATCTATTAAGTTAACAAAAGACTCTTGTCCTGATGCATTAGGTTGGCAATATACATCTACTGGGGAGTATTCTGTTAAGTCTGGCTACTGGTTAGGATCACACTTAGATAGCTCTGCTACTTCTATTAATTCAAATCCTGTTACTCAAACCTTACAAGCACAAATTTGGAAACTTAAAGTCCCTCCTAAACTTAAACATTTTTTTGTGGAAAATAACTTCTAATATACTACCTGTTAGAGCTGAACTTGTTCGTAGGTGTG
>OVBE01006010.1:0-20611 GCA_900406425.1 Iberis pinnata
TAGTATGTTAAGTCTCATATTATAAATGAGTAGTATTTTAAAAAGTATACTATAAAAAACCAAAATAATTATTAAAAAAAGAAACCATAAATACATGAACCTCCATATTTTTTATGTGGTTAAATCCAAAAATTTAAGTTAAGATTGATTTTTAAAAATTACGTAGAGATTTTTAGTTTATGATCAGTGGCGGATATAGAAAAATATATAACATGGGGGCATTTTCCTTCTCCTAAAAATGATCTAAATATTATAATTATATTATTACATATATTATATAATTTTGTAAATATATATATATATATATATATGAAGTTTGAAAATTTCTCTAACATACATTGTAAAAACATATAATTTTTTTGTTTTGTTATATGATATTTAAAACTAAGAGAATAAAAGCATATATATAATCGATTTTCAAGAGACATATTTTACTTTATAATTCTATATTTATATTAGAAATACTATCGTTATATATTTTCTTTTGTTTCCATGGTATTTTAGACAGAAAAATACATTTCAATTTGTAAAGTGACACATAACAATTTTAAAGATATTTTAATTGTCGTAAAAAATATTTTAATTAGAAATTTTTTTAAGAAAATTTAATATATGTAAATATGTGTATAAAATAATAAGTATGCATATACAAAATATATAGTTTATTTGTCATGATTGGATCGACAAATTCGATATATAGTCAATATCTATAATGTAGAGTTTCACACTTACGTATAACAGAACTTTGATGGGAAAATATATATAACTGAGATCTCTAACCATTTCATCAAGACGATTTCTCAAAAAATGTATAGTTTAAAATGTGGTGTTCTGATCCATTTAAATTTCTCCATAAATAAATAACAAGACAAAATATAATGGAATATATAAACTAGGCATAAATACTAAAACACTCATCCAAAATGCTACAAAACCTACTTGAAACATGTTCATGTTCTAAACAACATTTGTATTAGGGGCGGATTTAGGAGATCAATTAGTATGGGGCAAAAAAATTTATTTAATCTATATGAAAAGAATAAAAGAAAAAGAAAAAACAAAGAGAAACACATGAGTATCGAACCCTCCACCTTGAGGGTGAATAAAATAACACAACTAACTAAGCTAACAAATCCTTATGACTTGCTTCATACTATAACTACCTAGGTCCGCTCCTGTTTGTAATAATTAACCGGGGGCACCTTGCCCCTCTTAATGTAACGTAGACCCGTCCATGTTTATGATCATATTTATTTCGAGTTAGATATTAAAATATTAATAAAATATACGACGGGTAAAATAGATTTGCAATATATATATATATATATATATATATATATATATAACTCAACACTAAACACAATAAAATTTAGTTATATTATATATCAATTACATGAAATTTGTTAAGAAAATATGAAGCAAGTTGGTTAAAGTTAGTGTTCTTAATTTTATTTTTTCAACAGTTCTTCTAAATTTACTATTCTTTGCTGATGAGATATCAAAATCTTTAATTTGGAGTAAGACAAATTTAATAAGTTTTTAAAGTATTGTTAAAATTACATTTTTATTAAATTATGTGGTACCATTGATGATATTAAGTACTATGTAACTTAGAACATAGATCTTAACATCAAAAGTTATGTAGTTTAGCTGAGTAACATAAAATATAAATATTTTCCTCATGTATGAAAACTATTGATTTTGAACTTATTTACATATATATATATATATATATATATATATATATATATTAACATAAATAATATTTTACATCCCATTACTTCTTAACCAAATTTCACATAATAAACACTTTTACAATTATTATTTAAATAATGTAGATAAAATCCTTGATAATATATAATGTTTTAATAATTTTATAACTATGTATTTATTATTATTTATTTATATAAAACTATGTATCTATTTTTTACTTTTTATAACTTTTAAAAAATCATAATCCCGCACATAGTGCGGGTAGAATACTAGTTGGTTATTATATAAGGATTTTTAGAACCATATTTTAACTTATAATTTTTTATTTTTCTATTTTGTAACACATTTTAATATTAAGAACCTCTATTAAAAAACCTCAACGGAGGTGGTTTAATACTTGTTAGTTTCTTTAAAATTGGATTATAGACTATTGTCCATATCTACATATATTCTAATGATATTATGTTTTTATATGAATATATGTAGATTCCTGATTCTTGGGACTGGAGTTTAATTTTAGGTGAAACTGGTCTTGTGTTAAAGCATAAGCTTGTGGATATATATATATAAACAACGGCGGTATATATGATGCTCTATTACTAATCCTTATGTTTATCTTTTTCTATATGTTATGAAAATATAGTAGTAAAAAATGTTATGAACATTATATCTAGGAGTGGACATTTTAATTAATTGAACAGAGTAAACCAAATTAAATTGAAATGATATTTGGCTCGGTTACGAGTAAACCGATTGATGGATAATTAGTTTTAGTTTGGTTCGGCAAATTTTTTTAATTTTATATTACATTAACCGAATCAAACCAAACCGAACTGAATTTACTAAAATTAACTGAATAAAATAAAATTTCATTTAATAAAAGAAATTAACCAATATTTAACTGAACTGAAATATATATATATTTAAGATTTTTGAAGCAAAAAATGAATTTATAAAACGAGAAAACGAATAGAAAAACTGAGTGTCGAACCAAACTGATCCAAAACTATGTTCACCTCAATTCGACAAAAAATTTAGTAACCGAAATCAAAATTCGAATACCTACCCCTAATTAACCGCCAAAAACTCCTTTTATTTTGGTGTCTCTCGCTAGCTTGTGTAGGAAGTAACATGTTCAAAAAATTATTTTCTATTCCTACATTATGCTATATATAAAAAAGTTATTTTATGAAAGGAAAATCAAATACTTAGCTTTGTTTTTGTTATTAGTTTGTTGGCACAAAAAACAGATTCTTATAGTTATACAAATACACATATTGTATCATTAAACCAATGAGGTAACCCAATATTAACATATAACAAATAGTTTTGGCAATGTGTGCAAGAGAATCGACTCGCTTGTTGTGTTGTTTCTTTCCTCAGTGATGAAGCTTGAAGTTTGGAAGTAGTGCTCTTTTGTAAGTGAAGTCTACCAACTCCGCATCAAAAATCTATGTTTCTCAAAAGGCGTAAGCGCAACAATTATAATTTCATATGATGTGACCACTTTATAGACGGGTTAAACATTCGTTCGTGGCAGCTCGATTGAATCAGTTACAAATGTGTTACACTAAATACCATTATGAGAAGGCAATCTATAGCCCATAATAGGCTTAGCAGTCTTACGTGAAGTGGCAAAAAGACACAACGTGTCCCCCATAATCCTATTATTGATATTACACCATTATTGGTGAAGGACCATCCCAATCCGTTTAGGCGATCTTCATGTTTCCACGATCTTTCATGTTTTTGTCATGTTATGTTGATCTATCTTTTATTACTAGGTTACCAATTTTCCCCCCAAATTTGTACAATTCAAACAATTTACATATAAACTTCACAGGTAAGTTTAATTGCACACAAACTTTAATTAGAATTGAAAAATCCACCCAAACTAGTTGATTCAATTTATTTATCTCTAACTAATTAATTGGACTAAAATCGATCAAAGATTATTAAATAGCGTTTTAAAATAGCGATGTGAGACTACTCCGATTATAAACCAGTTGTCTCTTCTTCAATGACGCGGATCACCTTAAACGTAAAGCAAACGATATTTTTCTGTTAAATATAAACAAATCTGCCATCCAACTCTTTTAGAAGATCATTCCGGCATAATCCAAAGTTTAGTGTTTTGATTCGTTTAAAGTTCTTTCATCGCATTTTTAGATTTCCATTTTGATATGGTTTTTCATCATTAGTGACGGCCATGGAGTTTCTTGCTTCTAAGAACCATGATGATGAAGGTTCAGTTGTCTCCTCGGCTACGTTTCTCACTTCAGGGCATACAAAATCCACAAATCTTTTCTTCACGTTAGAGCCGGCATTAGAAGAAGACTCATAATCATCACTTGTTTCAGCTATCAAAGAAACCTAGAGAGAGACCAATTGATATTTCAAGGTTAAAACGTTGTTAGTATAAGTTTTATTTCTTAATGTGCGAACTCATCTGTATATGTCATTTAGTCATATTTTCTTCGTTTGGTGTAAGGCATTAATTAAGGGTTTTCTGCAAAAAAACCTTAAGTCTGATTAAATAGACAAATCAAACCTCCAGATTTTTTCTATGCACGTAAAACCTTCAACTCTAGTCAACCCGCAATACAGCTCATCTGTATATTGATGACGTGTCAAATGTTAACGGAGTTAACGGCATGTGTTGTATTGCATTTTGACCTTCAGCCCACGGTTTGATCTGCATTTAATCAGACTCGCGGTTTTTTTTTTGCAAAAAACCCTTATAACTAAACAATCATTATTTTTTGTTTATGTAAAAATTTTCAAAAGTAATTAATATATATATATATATATATAACTGATTATGTGTATTAGTATTAATATGCTATAATATTGTTGATTTCATATTTTGATGTTATTGTGTTGTCTTTGTACTGATATTTTTAATGCGTTTTAGATTTGTGGTTGATACCTAGACAATATCCACGTCAAGATAATAATTCAATGATATATGTCAAAATTATTTAGCGATACTAATGTAAATTTATTTATATTTTAATGACTTCTAAATAAAAAGCTGGATTAGAAATAAAATAGAAAATCGAAACCTGAACGACGACGAAGACACTTGTGTGTTTTACACATATGTGCACAATATGTAACTTGGGTTGTGAATCAATTCTTCATACCCTAAGAGATTGTCCATCGACTGAAGGGATATGGAGAAGATTGGTTCCTAATACACGACAACAATGCTCCTTCACTAGTGATCTTTTGAGTTGGTTATATTGTAACCTAGGTGATGATAGTCTTTGTTACCATCAAAGTTGTGAAAGAACATGAGCCATGTGGTGAACTAACCAACTCATGGAGTGTGGCGATATCCTCCAAATTCCGACCTAAACCTTTGTTGTATCTATCGAGTTCAAAATTTTTTGCGGTAACTCGTTGGAACTCTTCATTAAAATCTCATCCTCCAAATCCCGAATCTATCGAGTTCTAAGTAATGGTAGTCGTGTGTCCTTTCTTAAATTCTTTCGTTTTCTTCATCTATCTCTCTTTATTTATCTTTTTTATTTTTACTTTTTTTTTTTTGTAGTGTTACACTTGAAGGAAATTATCTTCATTACCCTCCAAGCATCAACTTTCGAATTTATAAACATTACCAACATGCCCACCTACTTTTAATACTTTCTAAACCCTAGTATTCTGTTTACTTATCGACTTGTGGGTGTAATAATAACTATAAACTTGCACTTCCTATGCAATCTTTATGTCTATATATTATAAATATTTTTATTTTTAGAAAATACTATTTTTGTAAACGAGATAATTATACTATATCTGAAATATACACATATATATATAATCTATATAGCATTAGCAAATATAACTCTGTGATTTAACCAAGTAATTGTAGTCTAATGGTTACCAAACATGAGGAGGCATTTCCTCAGTTTATATATATTATAAATTTTAGTTTATTATAACCTCGGTTCCTACAAGTTTATATAATAAATTTTTATCTATAAATTAAATTAATATATAATAATTTTTAGTTAAAATTTTGCATTACTTTTAAGGATTTTCTGCAAAAAAAAACTGCGAGTCTCATTAAATGCTTAATCAGAACAAACCGTGAGCTGAAGGTCAAAATGCAATACAGCTCATGCCGTTAACTCACCGTTTGTTCCGTTAACTTTGATACGTCATCGATATACATATGGGCTATATTGCGGGTTGACTAGAGTTTAAGGTTTTACGTGCATGGAAAAAATCTGGAGGTTTGATTTGTCTATTTAATCAGACTGAAGGTTTTTTTTGCAGAAAACCCATTAATTAAAATAAGCTGATTTCACTAACCTTTCAACTTTGTCCATCCAATCTTTTTTTTTCTTAAACTTTGGAGTTGCTTAATTTTTCACATGAACTCATATTGCTCCCATCGTTTTCACCATTTTACCCCAAAGCGATTTAAAACACTAATTTACGATTTAAATTATAGAAAACAATAACAAATCATGTTTTGACTTAAGTCACTTAACCCAATAAATCTATGATTAAAATATTTTTAATATTAAATTTTACGATAAAATATTTTTAATATTACTTTTAAACTAATACAAAAAAATATTTTAAAATCAAGTAAAATCGAACTGAAATATTTTTAAGTTTTTCGAAACAAGAAAATCGAATGCCAAACTATATCAAACCAAACCAAAACTATGTCTGGTTCAATTAGGCAAAACCAAAAAAATAAACCGAATGTTGATCCCTAATTGCACTAATGGACGCTTTTTTGAGTGTCTCTTGCTTACTTGTGTAGGAAGTAACATGTTTAGAAAACTAATTTCTATTCTTATATTATATATTATAGAATCAAATAATATTTTAATCATCTTAAAATTCTCTAAAATAATTTATACTCATACAAAGTATTTGATCATATTCGTAACATAAAATAGACAGTTTCATATAAAATAGACATACTCAACTTCAGACTGCCACTCTCTAATATGTTTGTAGCTATTACGAATGTGTAATTTTAAAAATAAAATTTAAAAATATAGCGATTTTAGACTATACCTAATCAAAGCACTTGCCATAAGTTATTAACAAATACTCACTAGGTAATAAGGATAAAAACATACGTAAGGAGGTGTAGCCAAATAATAGTAATATAGACCGTTATAGAATTTTAGCGATGATTCATACTCAACTTTAGCAACAATCTATGACGACGAGACATCCACTTCAGGTGGGATCCGAGTAAAGCCAACGTCGGGTATGGACTCCGATCCTAGACCATTTACATGGAACAATATTGTGGGTTCCTCTGGAAGCACATAACAACCCACAGTAAGGAAGGTAAAAAGTTCATATATAATAACTTGATTTTACCAAGATGTACTTCCAAAATGCATATACAATACATAAACCCGATAGCTTTAACCCGATTCTGAAAAAAATTCTTAACAAAGAGAAAAAGTAAAAGATGCACCTGGATCATTAACATACAGCGGAGGAGGGGGAGCCACCTGAACAGCAGCAATCTCTGCATCACACACATTTAGTTAACATCATACAAACAAAAACCAAAACATTCAAAACTATAGTTATGATGAACCTTATTTATCCTAATCAAAGAAATATAAACCACTTTGTCAACAAGGGAACCGTATTCTAAGAGTCCATTATCAACTAAAGCCAGAGTAGTAGATTGATGCAAAAGGGGTTTCTTAATTATCAGACACTACAAGAAAACAGTCGATCTGTAACTGGAGGTTTAGTTGTAAAATAGTAGCAAAACCATAATTTAAGACTGATTTGCGATTACACTATGTAGTCGCAAAAAAATAGTCGCAAATCAGATTGGTCTCAAAGTAGTCGCAAATTTGCAACTACTTTGAGACTGTATATATAGTCGCAAATTTGTGACTACTTTGTGACTGTCTATATTGTTGCTCAAGTAGTCTCAAATTAGTCTCAAATATTTGTGACTGATTTGCAACTATTTTGTAATGTCATTGTAATAATTTGTAAAATTTAAATAATTATTAAATATATTACTAGTTAATAAATTAAAACTAAAATCATACTGAATTTTTAAATCCAAAAATATTCCTTAAAACAATAGATTAATACATTAGAAAGTTTTAAAATTTATATAAAACAAATATTTAAACTAGTAATAAAAATATCAATACAATTAAATTTCTGCATTGTTTTAAAATACTAATAGAACATAATGATTAGTTTGACGAATCACAATCATGTGCGACATAAAAATTTCTTCGGCTTGTTTTGATCTTGGTCTTAGTTGTGGCAGCATCAAACATTTACTCATCAGCTTTCAATACTTTCCCTACACAGCCAAACAATTGAGAAATTATAACATCCATGCAAATCCAATGGCCTTCTTAACTGCATATTACAGGCACAATTTAAGGTAAAAACAAAAAATTCCATTGATGAATGAATAAATACACAATACATCAATCTAACTTAGTAAACTTTGAAGCAGAAATAGGGAACCTGAAATTCCATAGATAGTAGCAATGTGAAATGAGCAATCGATGTTGCACAAACTAGATTATGAAACAAGTTGCAGTGATGCACCATGACTAAACTCTTGACCTTCTAGAACGCGACATGTATACTAAGTTTCAAGCCATAACGTTGATAAAGCAATAATAAATAAAGATGAATTCAAAGCATTGCAAAAGAATGGTTAAACATGAAGCCATTAACACTAATGTTAAAAATAAAGTACCAAAGCTTATATAATGTTAAAATTTTTGTGAAACAACAGACATGTAAAAACACTGAATCTCCTATCTATATCCTTCATAGTTCAGATTAATGATATCCGAGACATACAAAATCAAGTAGTATAAGCGGCACAACTAACCGTGAATATCTGGATTTGGATTTAGTTCATGAATTTTGCTTACAAGATCAGGTTCAAAAATTTCCAGAGGCAGGCCCACGTCAAATGACTTAATTCCAACCTCAAAGCATACATTCCTCTTCAATTCTTCATACTCAGGTATGTGAAAACTATAACTACAGCTAGTCCTGGCACCTGCACGAAGGGACAGAGTAGAATACCAATATTCCTATCATCTTATCAATCATGCTTTTCTTAGAAGGGAACCCATAATTACACCAAAAGAAATACCAATATTAAGAAACCGATTCTACAAAACACAAAAAACTTATCTTAAAATTATTGAATAAGAACGAGCTTCAATTACTGGGAAATGAGAAACTTGTCAAGAACTTATTGAAGCATGTGTAACGATTAGTGGCAGAGAGAGAGCGAGAAAGTAAGCAAAACTTACGAAAGGGAAGTGAACCGTAGAACACCGGGAGGAAATAGAGAGAAACGATGGTGCTGAAGTACAGTGCAGGGACGAACCGAAACCCTAGATTCTATAGCGCCAATAAAAGGTGAACCCGAGAAGAAGAAAGAGGAGGAGGAGGCGGATTCTGGAGCGTAGATGAGAAGAAGGAGGCGGATTCTGGAGCGTAGATCAGAGACTACCTTCTTCTGTTGGTTTGAGCCTGAAAATGTAAACCTCACATAGTGTGGGTCCACAACGACGACACTTTGTTTGATAAATTTTGGGTTCAGGGTTTGAGGATGCCAAATCCCTAGCCCGGAATGTTATCCAGTAAAGCACACCTGCAACCCACTTGTAACTTGCCGAAATGTGATCAACGAACTCAAGCCTAGTCCCCTGTATAACTTTGACTAAGTAAGTAAAGGAACACAAAAGGGGCAAAGACAACACAGCAAACCAAGTGCACTGACCTTTTCTTCATTGTGTTGGCTAATGGCACGGCAAGCCGCGTCACGAATTATTTCATCATTACTCTCCAAACCGTACCGATATGGCTCAAGGATAGGTATCGTCTCGAACTTATATTCCAGTTCATCCCAATCAATGTCAAAACCCTAACCGAACAACAAAAAGAGAAAACTTGTGTGCTATTGGTTTCACGTTCCACGATTTCAAATTAAACCCTAATTACACAGATGGAGAAACAAGAAATACCTCACTCCTCTGGAATTGGTAGTAGTACAAGATGTACTGTCGTATGCATTCGTCGTCGTAAGGATCGAAATACTGAATGCTTACGTTTGTATTTGGGAGTGTGTCGGGTGATATCGTCTTTCCCACGAAGCTTCCCCATTTCTTTCCCAACTTTTGCTTCTTTAGAGGACACAGGTCCTCCTTCACACTTGAACTGGTCATGATCGGAACCCTAGATCGCTTTTTAGCGACGAAGAAGACAAAGAGCAATGGCTAGGAGATTGTTTTTGGGTCATATTCTCTATCACCACTCTTCGTACAATTTTTTTCTTGAAAGCCCTTTTTACTTTTTTAATCCTTTTAATATTATTTTTTAACCCAAAAACTAATAAATTACCATTTTATCTTATCTAATACTTGATATTTACATTTTTACTAGTTGGATCCCCTCTTTTTACTCTGATACTTAATTTTAGGATGATTTTAAATCTAAAAGAGTGATTTAAAATGAGTTATTGAATAACATTTCTTAAACAAATAATATATGGGGTGTTATTCAATCACGGATTTTAAATCAATTCCTTTAAATTTCAAATCATCAAAATTTAAAAGTATGCAAGACTCGTTTGCAGAAATTTTTAAATATCTGTAGAATTTAGTTGGAATGATTTTAAAAATCTCTGCAGTTTACCTTCGATTTGAAATGTATATATTTGTTAATAAAACTTCACCGCAAGTCATTTCAATACAAAAATTTTAGAAATCTTTTGTGGTTTGAATAACACTGGATTTTAAAATCTTTCATCGAATAACACTAGATTTCAAACTCTATTAATGAATGGATTTCAAATAATATAACCAATAACACTAGATTTTAAAATATAAATTCAAATCAACTATTGAATAACACTATATTATAAATAAAATGGAGTTGATTTAAAATCCATCATTGAATAACAACTCCATGATTTCGCATGAATTTCAAAATCCATTAAAACCCTACAACCAATAATATCCCCTTAAAATCATCAAAATTTATAAGTCTACAAGATTCATTTGTATAGATTTTTTAGGGGGTGTTATTCAATGATGAATTTTAAATCAACTCCATTTGATGTAAAATCATCAGTTTAAAAGTCTGCAAGATTCATTTGCAGAGATTTTTAAATATTTGTAGGATTAGTGGAAATATTTTAGAAATCTCTATAGTTTACCTTGGATTTGAAATCCATATATTTGTTAATAGAATTCCACCACAAGTCATTTCAAATCCATTAAAATACAAATATTTCAGAAATCCTTTGTGATTTGTGGATTTTAAAATCTGATTTAAAATCCTTCAACGAATAACACTAGATTTTAAACTCTATTAATGAATGGATTTCAAATACTATAACCAATAACACTAGATTTTAAAATAGAATTTCAAATCAACTATTGAATAACACTAGATTATAAATCAAATGGAGTTGATTTAAAATCTATCACTGAATTACAAGAACACAAATAAGATTTCAAAACATAATGTTAGTGGCGTCTCAGATTTATTTATTTATTTTTTTTTTTAAATGGCTTATCCTCCTAAAGGATATTAGAGTAATATGATTTGAAATGACATATGGTTTATTGTGTAATATCATACCTTTATGATATATTGTGTAAACTTCCTCAACTTTATGTCGTTGATGGTAATTTTCCCTTTGTTGAATTTATTTTTTCATTTTTTCTATATTTACTATTTTCGTTTTATTTTTTATTTATATCTTTTTATATCTTTTTAGATATCAAATTTCTGATGAAAATATAAACATATATATATATATATATGGTATCCAAAAAATAAGGATTAGAATTATATATATAAATACTTAAGAGGCATTATGGGTGAACTTAAAGAGGTTGTTTTGATCCCTCCAAATCTCAGTCCCAAGACTATAAACGAGTTAAAATCAAGTTTAACATTCATCATCCTCTCATAAGATATCAAAGAATCATATTACCTACCAGTGAAGCGCTCACCGTCTAATATGATTTTGAAAGAATTTAAAAACATTGTTACAATTGTGAAAGACTGACTCATGAAAAGGACAAGTGTCCTTTATTGAATTCCCACCAAGATGAAGAGGCTACTATCCAAAGTTCCCAAATGAAAATTAAATAAACAAAAGCTCATCCAAGTCCTAAAAGAAGTGGATCCTTTGTTTGGTGTTCTTCAGGAAGATCAAGTTGGAATAGATCCCGCCTCAGGGAAAAAGAAAATAGCCAGTGAAGTAATGGATCACACGAGACTCTACATGCTTGCATCCAAGGGAGTCGAAAGAAAAGTAAGAGAGACGAGAGTTAGAACATCAGTGGCTAAAATGGAGAAAAATCCTTCTACCTGTGATGCAGTTCTAAGATTGAAATCTCCTGTCAAAGTTTCAACAGATCTAAACAAAGAAAAAATGATAGTTTTTGACTACTATTTAACACAACCTGACAAGATGGAGAAGAGTTTGAAGGAACCACAAGAGAAGCTCATGATCCATGGTCGTAGCATGAAGGCTCCAATTCCTTGAATCAAGATTGGGATACCAAACTGATTATAGCAGAAGTCTCTCAATGGATAATCACATGATTTTTAGATCGGGACCTACGATTATGGGTCAAAAGTCTGATGGTGGTGGCTCATCCGGATCCAAGAGTGGGAAAAGAGGTCAACGAAGATGAAATTTTAAAGTCAAGCGTCTCAAATATCAAGTCACCAGCTCAAAAAACAATATTGATGGTACTTCCAATTGTAACTGGTCATTTGACGCATGGAAAAGGAAGGAAAGCCATAAGGAGGAAGGATCCACAAAGCAAGCTAGAAATTCTTTTGAACATGTGATCACAAGTGTGGGATCACCTGAGTCATCATGAATATGATCAGTTGAAATTGCCAAGGTATAGGTACTGATGGGAATTTGGCAATTCTTTTTTTGAGGATATTAATAGATCTCACTCCCCTGCTTTTGTATTTCTTATGGAAACTTTTAATGAAAAGGCACTCTTGCAAGAATTGCAAATAGACCTAGGTTTTGATCGCCTATATACAATGGATCCTAGTAAAGGCTGTAGAAGCTTAGCTCTTTTTGGAAAAAAAAAGTCTGGATGTATCCATTTTGTCTGATGACAGAAACATGCTGATTGTAAAATTATCTATCAAGACTTTATTTTTATGTCATTGTTGTATATGGAGACTCAAATCATAAACAACCAATGGGAGAAACTATCAAGGCTAGGAATTTCAAGGAATGAAAGTTGGTGTCTTATAGGTGATTTTAATGAAATAGACATAATGGTGAGAAATGTGGTGAGATCAGATTATTTGCATCTTTTGACCCTTACAACAAAATGTTAGATACCTGCCATCAAGGAAATGAATTCATTTGGGCATGTAGAAGAAACTCACTGTGGATACAAAGTAGATTAGACAAATGTTTTGCAAACTCGGCTTGGCTACGACTTTTTTCTTTAGTTGTAAAATCCTTTTTGGATATGAGGGGATCCGACCATAGGCATGTTTTGATAACTCTGGTTGCACTTCACTCTCAAGTTAAGTGCAAATTCTTCTTTGACAAAAGAATGATAAATAAGGAAGGCATCTTAGAAGCCATAACTGAAAAGCTGGAACAGAGATGTGCACTGCGAGATCTCTGATATGTTTAACTCCCGGATAAATACTGCCAGGAAGGCTTTGACCAAATGGAAAAGAGACAACTAGTTAAATTCAAAGGAAAAATCCAAACTGATCGAAGTGGCCTTAGAAACTGAAATATCCTCGGCAAATCCTAACTCCAATCACCTCTTTTGGCTTAAAAAAAATTGGCGTCAATTTATAGAGAGGAGGAAGCCTTCTGGAAAAAAAAAAGAGTAGAGAACAGTGGCTCGGAGAAGGCGACTCAAACATCAGTTTCTTTCATGCTTCGGTTAGAATGAAAAGAACAAGAAACAATCTGGAATTTTTGATGGATGAACATAATATTCCTCAAAAAACAGAAGAAACAATGGGGGGGGGGGGGGGGGGTTTTTNTACCTCCACTGAACCATCAAATCTACAACAATTTTTTTAGGGATTCCAGCCCCGAGTTACAGAATCGATGAATGCATATCTAACAGCTCCGGTGACAGCGAATGAAGTATATCAGGCGGTAAGATCTCTATAAACTAAAAGTTGTCCAGGTCATGATGGTTTTACAAGCCTTTTCTACCAATCCTATTGTAAGTGGTTAGAGATACAATCACCAAAGAGGTTCAAATATTTTTCCATGAGGGTTGGTTCCCCATGGATTGGGATTACACTCAAATAGATATGATTCCAAAAACTCCAAATCCTTCCAGAATGCAAGATCTAAGACCAATTAGCCTATGCACATTTATATATAAGATAATTGCAAAAATTATCTCAAGAAGACTCAAGCCTCTGCTTCCAAAGCTAATATCTGAACAGCAATCTGCTTTCTTGGGACATCGCTTGATTACAGACAATATTGCAATTGCATATGAAATCCTTCTTGGCCTAAGAACACATCAAAATATCAACCTCTCATATGACCATAAAAAGTGACATCTCAAAGGCTTTCGATAGACTTGAGTGGGGATACATAGAGACTAGTTTCGAGCATTAGGTTTTCATGAATCATGGATATCTAAGATAATGTTCTGTTTATCATCAGTTTCATATACAGTGCTTATCAATGGATCGCAGCAAGGCATATTCAATCCAAAGCGTGGCATTCGACAAGGAGATCTCATATCTCCGTTTATTCTTGTCCTATGCACTGAAGGATTAATTCACCTTTTCAAGAAGGCAAAAATAAGTGGACAAGTTCATGGTTTTAGATTTCATTCGTTGGGGCCATCAATCACGCACCTCTTATTTGCGGACGATAGTGTTTTGTTCAGTCAAGCTACTTGTGGAGAAGCTTTAGCAATCAATTAGATTCTACATGACTATGAAATGGCAACCGGTCAACTGATAAACAAAGATAAATTTGCAGTTACAGTTGGAGCTAAAGTAGAACCACCTTTACAAGCACATATACAACATATACTTTTCATACATACTCTAGAAGGTATGGGTGTGTACCTAGGCTCCCTGAAGTTTTTAGCGGCTCAAAAGTTAAAATGTTGAACTTCCTCGGAACAAGACTAGAAACTCGATTGGAATCTTGGTATATGAAATACCTGCCGCAAGGTGGAAAATATACATTGATAAAATATGTTGCATCAACTATCTTTGTGTTCTCCATGTCTTGTTTTCAGCTGCCTTTAGCCACTTGTAGAAACACCGCCTCGATTGTGGCAAGATTCTTGTGGAATTCTGAGGCAAACAGAAGGAAGATTCACTGGGTCAATTGGAGTAAACTCTGTTTGCCGCATAAGTATGGCGGGATGGGCTTCAAGGATATAAGGTGTTTCAATCAGATACTTTTGGCGAAGCAGAGCTGGAGAATCCTCACATGCCAAATAGTTTGATGTCCAAATTTATCAAAAGTAGATATTACAGGAAAATTCCCTTCCTTAAAGCTTTTATAGGTGCAAGGCCATCTTTTCTCTGGAAGAGTATATGTTTTTGGTAGGGCTTGCATAAGAAAATTGGGAATGGACATTCTTTGAATGTTTGGAGAACTTTTGCCAAGACAAGAGCTCCGTTAATCGAACATCCAATCATCAACCTTGATTTGAAAGTAAACACACTAATGAGAGAAAATGGTAGAGGATGGAATCATGAGTTAGTCCATGATCTTTTCTATGCACATGATGTGATTGACATTCTACAACATCGTCTAGCCCCAAAAAGGAATGATTACTGGACATGGAACAAATCCTAGAATTATTATGTGAAATCGGGAAACTAGTTAGCCAAGTCCACAAAGTTCAGCTCATAAACTATACAAGCTAGTATCCAGCCATCGATAAATGTTATAAACAAGAGCATCTGGGAACTTCAAACTTCATCAAAGATTAAACATTTTTTATGAAAAATTTTAAATGGTGCTTTGGCAATGGATAACAATCTAGCGAAGAGGGGATTTGATGACTCTGAATTTTCAAGGTTTTTAGGAATCATTTAGCATCAATTTTGAGGTCTTTAGGTGTGCATAAATCACATTTATAGTTGTTATCAGTAAGTTTGTGATTTTTAGAGATTTTGCATTAGTATTTGTATATGCACGCATTTTTGAGATTTTTCAGGACTTTTGGGGGTTTTCAGGATGGTTTTTTGAGAATTCAGAAAAGAGCATAAAATATGGAATGGACCAGCACGAAGGCCTGGATTGATCCAATGTTAAGCATGGATTGATCCCACTCTCAATATGGATCGATCTCACACCTAGCAGCAGAATCGATCCCACTTCAACCTCTGGATCGATCCCACTTCAACCTCTGGATTGATCCGAGCAACGTCCCATTTCAGTCTGGATCGATCCCACCTCACCTCTGGATCAATCCCACTATATAGTCTGGATCGATCCCACCTCACCTCTGGATCGATCCCATTCAACAGTCTGGATCGATCCCACCTCACCTCTGGATCGATCCCACTCAACAATCTGGATTGATCCCACTTCAACACCTGAATCGACCCCATTCAAGCAACCTCACCTCCGGATCGATCTCAACAACAACATGGCTCGATCACGCATCAACTCAAGCTCTGACCCGACTAAATCAAATCTGGAATGGACCTGACCCAAGACCCAAGCCAACGATTAGTTTTTGTCTTTAGTGCGATTTAGGGCTTTTCTCTGAACACTATATAAGACCTAAAGCGCCTCCTTTTTACCAAGTCTTGTTTTTGTTTCTTTTTTAGGTTTTTGTCTTAGGTTTTTGTTTCCTTTGTTGTTCTTGGTGTTCTTGGTGTAAAAACCCAGAATCTTTTAAGTTTTATGCTAATCTACTATTTTCTTTTACTTTCCTGCTTAGTTTTAGGTTGTTGTTTATCTGGAGCACATTGATCTTCTGTTTTTTGCTTTTAATCTTCTGTTTTAAGCTTTGATCATTTTCTAGGTTTATTACTGTTCCATTGCTGTTCTTACTTTCTGGGTTTGAGTTCTTACTGTTCTTGCTGTTCTTCACTAGTTTAACCTTTGATCATCATGTTTAGCTTTGAAGTTGTCATTTCTGTTTTTCCTGTTTTCATTTCCATGAGTAGTGAGTAGTTTTCTGAAGNTCTCACCTTAAGCGCCTAAGCTTGTTTGAATATACATCCTTTCTGTTTCATTGTACTTAATGCTGGTTTCTTTCACGCCAATCGAAATCTGATCTTGGGGATTCCAGCACCCAAAAAGCGTTTAATGGAATGCCTGATCATGGTGATTTTAGAGATTAGCTCATTCTTACGCAACGCTTTAGATGCTTAGGATATGCATCTCAGCCTAAGGGGTTGGATGACTAGAGGGCTTTTTGGCTTTAGTAGGTTGGTTCTTCATGCCTTCTAGGTAGTGTACCGTTAACGGGAGTTAGGTCTGGTGATTGCTTAGGTTGATTCCATTTATCAAGGGGTTGGACTTGGTTGCATATGAATCTACTGTCTAGGGATAGCTCATTGTTGTTTGAGGTATGTTAGGTTTTTAGATAGATTGGGATGGATCCCTGGTTGATTACCCTTTGTCCTCAGAAACTACTTACACTTGATTGCATTTTTACCTTCTCTACTTATTCCCATGTTTTCACCTTTTAGCATTTTTAGTTTCTTATGCACTTTGTTCTGTTTATGCTTTTTTTTAGTTCCAGCATGTTTCACTTCACTTAGGACCTGTTAGGAAACCACCCCTTTTCATATTAACTCGACTTAGAAGCATCCATTGCAATCTTGATTGTTAGTATATCACCCATTTGGATTGACCCATCATCTATACTACAATGATGGGGAATTGATCTCTTTAGGACCCGAAAAATCCTACTATCAGGACTTAAAATAGATGGGAGATGTCAAATATACGATATAGAAGGGGAATCATCAAGCCATGCAATTTTTGTTGCACAAAGGCTCGCCAAACTTGAGCTTTGTCGAGTTTCCCATCTCCTCCTGGAAGTTTTGGTGAATACTCTCTCTAAACCAACTGTTTCCACTTATTACAGGCATCAAAAAATAAGTTGTGGCCTAATGAGATTAGCAAAGCCTTCCCATGGATTTGTTGGTTTGTATGGAAGAATAGGAATCAACACCTTTTCGACAAGCCATCCTTCACTCTAGCCCATGTAGCACATAAGGCGGTGGAAGAAGCTAATGCATGGTTCAAGGCAAAGGAGATTCTGATCAATCAACAACCTCATATTAAATTAAGGAAGAAGGTTCAAGGTTTTCACTAGAAAAAGTGCAACACCCCAACCCGATTTCCTTAACTGGCTCGACTCACGGTTCGGTTAATCCAAGCCGTGACATGCTTTAGAGGTTTTCCATACTTAGTCGATTTTTAGCCTTTTTCATTATTTCTATGTTCTTTCTTTACTTAGTCGTTTTTCATGCATTGTTCTAAGTGCTTTCAGTTGTCTTAACATAAAACATGCATTCTTAATAGATTCAACGAGTTTAATACAAATCAGTCTTGCTACATAAGCGATTACATTGTATTAACTCTTTAAGTTAAATCTACCCAGCAATATTTACAACATCCATCCTTTCCCTTTCTTTGCCTTGATTCCGCGAGCTGTCTCACTCCTTAGCTTTACCTACGACCACAAAGGAGGCATAAGCAAAGCTATTTCTTAGTGAGTATGGTTTAATCTGCAACACTTAGCCATAGTACAGATTTGTTCCCTTAGAACTTATCATCTCAGTTTTACTTAACAGTTCGGATTAGACTGTTTTGATCATCTGGATTCACCCAGATGCATCACCAGTCTAACCCACAGTTCGACCAGACTGTCCTGACCATCCGAATTTACCCGAATCAGTCACCAGTCTAGTCCAGTACGCTTTATCAGTTCGGCTCACATGGCCATTTCAATACATTCGGCATCACACGACCATTTCAGTATTCTGACATCATTGCTTTATCAGTTCATGATTCGGTCATTATATACCCAAATCATGCTTACTTAGCCATAAAGGCTATTTAAAAGTAATCGACTTACATAGCCCTTAGACAATCACAAAGAAAGTCTAACAATTCAGTACACGCACTCACCTTAACGATTTGGACGAACTGACTGGATTGCTACGGGATTATGCGGTTTGATCGGCACTCGGACATACTAATTCTCCACCTTCTCGGCTAACTCACGAACTGATCTTCCCTTGCTTGAATTTCTCTCTCTATGCTTAACTTTCTCTCTCAAGGATAGTTTTCTCGTGCAAAGAGTTGAAATGGGCCGATAAATTCATTTATATAGGCGAGATGGCGGTTTTCAGTCGAGCCAACCGTTCCTTCAACCGTCAAATCAGAACATGCCAACTCATCAATCCGTGACATTCTTCAAAAAACCGCTTAGGCGCATTATCTCACATAACCGCCCACGTTCTGATGCGAACATCAGTCCGGATACCCGCTCATGCGCGTGTGTTCACCCGCACACGTATGGTCCGACAGACTCAACTGCCGACAGGCATAACTGCCTTGTCTGAACTTGACAATTCAACTGCCTTGTCCAAATCCGACCATCCTATCTGGATATGACGGTTTTCACCAACCATTCGGCCAACTTTACCAACTTCCACCAACTTTCACCAACTTTCACCAACCATGCTACCAACCATCCGACCAACTTCTGAAATTCTTGGAATCAGCTCAATTGACCGGATTTCCTCTTGATTGCATGATTTTAGTTCAATCCTTGACTAAACTCTCCCAACTACGATTGGATTTCCACTTGATCTGATCTAAGCCGTGATCTGATCTTCGATCTTCGATAAATCTTGATCGATCTTCCCAAATCGATCCAAAGATGCTTGTCAAGCATCCCAACCATGTTTCCCATGCATGGTCTAAGGGAGAATTAGCATCATTTGGTCCATCCAACCCAATCGGTCCAGTGCTCAACTACACCCATCCCCTATAATACATTAGTGATAATTTTCGGATTTCCACCAGGATACATTACATGTGTTTGAGGAGTCAATGCCTATTTAATTATTAATTATAAAATTAATAATAAATAGACTTAGAATGGAACTCAATCAAATGATGCATCCTTTTCCGAACCAGTTCAAGGAACCAAGCATAAACTTAGCATTGTTCTCGAACTGATTTTCTATAATTAGCATTTTTCCAAAAATTTTCCCAACATACTCTCTGAACCTCTTTGTTCTCGACTTTCATGTTCTAAACTGGCCGTCCCGGCCAGGATTTTGGTTCACGTGCGCTACAACCCTCCCCCCACTTAGGCTTCAGTTCGTCCTCGAATTTTCACCTTAAACTTTCTTAGCCCGAACCACTTTCTGTTTCCCAAACCACTCATCGAACTTCGCCTTCATCAGTTCTTCAGGTTCCCAAGTTGTTTCCTCATCACCTTGACAATCCCATACAACTTGTACATACTTGACCTTTTTCTTCCTCTCAGTTCTGGTCCTTCTGCCAACTAACCGAACTTGAATTCCTTCAACAGTAAGGTTTTCCCTTAAGTCCACCCGAATCTCAGTCATAATCTTATCATGATATTTGACTTGCTTCCTTAGCTAAGGTACATGGAACACATCGTGAAACTGGTTCATTTCCATAGGCAAGTCCAATTTATAGGCAACCACACCTATTTTTTCCAGAATCTTGAATGGCCCCATGTACCTTGGATTCAACTTGGCATTCTTTGATGCCCGATCCTTTCCTTTGTAAGTGACTGTCTTGAGATAGACCATGTCACTGATATACTTGTATTTCAGCATGTTTTTAGCCTTATTCCGCATCCATTTAGGTTAGATTCATAATCATTTAGAC
>OVBE01006011.1:0-20611 GCA_900406425.1 Iberis pinnata
CTTGCTACGCAAGGAGCTTGAATGATAATGAGATTATCAAGATTTTCTTGATCAAAAAAGATCCTCCTGTGAAAGCCGTAAGGCTTTGATACCACTTGTAAGCCGAAAACTTCCTGAAGTAGCTTCTTGGTGAAGTTACCAATCAACCGAAATTGACTTTGCACAAATCAATTGTTCACCGAGTTCGGTTTTACCCTATGTCTCGGGATGGGATCGGTGCCCATCAACTGCATACACTAAGCTCAAAAATCAACTACAACAGATCCGATTCAATCCGAATCACAACAGAGAAAACCTACGGATTGAATCTTAGTCAAAGATCTCAAAAGATAAGAAACACAATAAGACCTATACTATGAACTCTACTCTAATCTTGATCTTCTGCGACTAAACTTGATCCTCTTGTTGCAGGTGAATTTCTTAGAAGCAGCTTCCTTGATCTTCTTCTTCTCTCTCGAAGAAAACTCTCTCTGTTAATTGCTTAATTCTGTTGAAGACTCTCTTAAGTAATAACAACCTATTGGGCTTCATAATACAGATTCCAAATCTGTATCATTCCTGGGCTTACTCGAGTTTGGGCCCAGATATTAAGTTGAAGATATTTGCCAGAAGTAAATGGGCTTGGCCCAACACTAAAGATTATTTTGAGTAAAACCCTAATATAGTTTTAATCTGTTTATGTGTTGCCGAGTCAGTCTTGATTGATTCGTTGTATGACAAACTGATTTTAAATTTTCAAACTGTTGAAAACATGTTTCTAGTTAAGGCATTCAATCTTGTTTATTCTTTGTATAGTTTAAGTTAGATTATATTAGGGGATTTCCAAAAATAAAACCAAAAACTAAGTTTATTCTGAGAGCATCATACACTTCCTAAAAATAATACTACATATATTTTAAAAAATATCACAAAAATTTTTTGTTCTAAAAATACCACAAAATTTGAAATAATTTAGAAAATTCAAATTTAAACGCTAAAACCCAAAAACCCAAAAACCAAACCATACCCCTTCAAAACTAAATCTTAAACATTATTCAGTGAACTTAAACCCAAAATTGTAAATTCTAAATCCTTAAAATTTATTTTTTATATTTATGGTATTTTTAGAATATTTGGGAATGGTATTTTTGGAACTTTTGAGATTGTAGTATTTTTGGAATTTGAATTTTTTTCGATGGTATTTCAAAGAATTCTCGTTATATTATATATATATATATATATATATATATATTTTTAACGGCAAAGTTAATATATTAAGATAAACTTTGAAGATCTTTCTGATAAACAGGATACATAAAACCAGGACAAGAGGTAAAAACATAATCCTCTAATGATCTAATAGCATTTTTGGCAAGACAATCAGCACATTGATTGTTCCGACGATTAGTAAAATGGAATGAAATATCGTGAAATGCATTACCCCAACCTTGTATAGCTCTCGAGTAAGCCTGTAAGATAGGACATTTGATCGATTTTGAAAAGCAGACATAGCCACACTATTGTCACCTTCAAATTGGATGCACCTATATCCCAAAGACCAAGCAATTTGTAATACTATAATTAAGCCATAGCTTTCACTCTCGATAATCGTTGGTCGTTTTTGCAATCGCAACATTCCACAGTGTAATAGTGTGCCTTCGAGATTACGAATTATCCATCCACAACCGATGACCCCCGAACCTTCAGGTGATGCTATATCCACATTGCACTTAACAGCGCCGAATGGGAGTGGAATCCAGTGAGCCTTCGCCCTAGAGAGGGATGGTGATGGTGATGATGATGGTTGACTTGTACTATGCAGTGTTCGTTCCCATTCCATCTGATCTTGAAGGGCAAGTCGGTGAAGTTCTGTTACAGATTGATGTTGTTGGCGAAAAACTAGAAGATTTATAGATTTCCATAAACGCCATAGTAAACATAGCGGGTAAAGCTGTTGAGGAAGAGGGACATCTTGTGATCCCAAAATCCAACCAAGTAGATCCTTCATAGTAAACATAAATATCAGAAATTGTTGTGCAGTTGAGCCCCTATGCCATACTTGCTGTGCATAATGACAATGATATAAAATGTGCAAAGTTGATTCCGTAAATAATCCGCATCTAGGACATAACGAATCAATATTCATTCCACGCCGACATAGATTTGCTTTAATTGAAATGGCTCCAGATGCAGCAGCCCATAGAAAGTGACGAATCTTCGGTGGTACATGTGCTTTCCAGATACGAGTAGGAAGCTCCGGAGAGTCAAACAAAGGAGGCTTGAACTGATTATTTTCAGTCTGTAGAGTGCTAAAATAACCACTTTTGACTGAGTATTGACCCGTATCGGTATGTGTCTATAATATATAATCATCCTGAGGTATGTTAGGTACAAATAGCTGCTTTATAAGATCAATATCCTCTTCATGAATGTGTCGGTGAAGTAGAGGAATATTCCATTCCTTAGTTCCTGGATGAAAAAACATAGATACTCGAAGATGAGTCGATGATTGCCGAAGTACCCGAGCCGGGCGTGACGGGATGGTAGGTAGCCAAGGATGAGATCCAATCCCCACCCCATGACCTGTTCCAATACCATAACATATGCCAGGCCATAATAGATCACGACCTGTCAATAAAGAACTCCACAAATACGACAAGTTACGGGTTGGTATCGCATCAAACATATCCAAATGAGGCCTATATTTGCCTTTCAAAATCTTATGAACTAAACTTGTGGGTCGATGATAAATTTTCCAGAAATGATTTGCGAGTAACGCGCGATTAAATAAATGACAATCCCGAAATCCCATTCCACCTTGATCTTTTGTGAATCGAAGTTTCTTCCAAGCAATCCAGTGTAATTTTTTCTTCTGTTTAGTGCCTCCCCACCAAAACTGACTAAATAAGGAATCGATATCATCACTTAATGTGATAGGAAGTAGAAAACAATTCATAAAATACACCGGTAATGCGCTCGCAACAGCCTTGATTAGGATCTCTCGACCAGTTTGAGAGAGGAATCGATGTTCCCAACCATGGATTTTCGCCTGAATCCTCTGCATTACATCCTTAAAAGCTACAAATTTGCATCTCCCGATTCTTTCCGGTAATCCCAGATATTTGTCTCCTCTTCCTGTTCGAAATATTGCCAGAGTTCGTGTAACAGATTCTCGGTGGTGATGAAACACTTTTGTACCAAAAGTGATACACGATTTCGAGTAATTAATCGTTTGCCCCGAAGCTGCTTCATAACTATCGAAAATTTTCTTTAGCTGATACGCATTGGCATAGTTTGCTCGGCAGAAAAAAGTGAATCATCTGCAAATAGCAGATGAGTGATTTTGGGACAATGTCTAGTAAGTTTAATTCCCTGGAGAAGTCCATCATCAGCAGCTTTATGAATCATAAAACTCAGCATATTCGCACACAAAATATATAGGTAGGGAGGTAAAGGGTCTCCTTGCCGAAGACCCCATTGCGGTTGAAATCGGCCATGAGGATATCCATTGATAAGCACCGAAAATGATACTTGTCTAACGCATACCATGATCCAATTAATCCAACGTGGATGAAACCCATGATGTTGCAAAATACTTTCAAGAAAATTCAATTCAACTCTGTCGTATGCTTTGCTAATATCGGTTTTAACTCCCATAAAACATTGTGATAATCTACGATTGGTCTTCATAGAATGAAAAACTTCATGTGCTAATACCACATTATCCGTGATGAAACGTCTTGGAATGAATGCCGCCTGTTCTAGTGTTACTAGCTTCGATAATATTGGTTTTAACCGGTTCACCAATATTTTGGAAATAATCTTGTAGAAGACCGAGCATAAGCTGATAGGACAAAAATCATCAATTGTCCTTGGAATAGTCTTCTTAGGAATGGGGCAGAGATGAGTGTGAGATAAAGAATTATCTAAGAATCCATCTCTGAAATTTTTTTCGATTTCCTTGCATAAATCCACTTTTATCACCTCCCAATAAGTTTGATAAAATGACGCTGTAAAACCATCCGAACCTGGTGATTTTGACCCATCCATTAAAAATACCACGATATGAATTTCGGCTTCAGTGATATCACGAAGGAGCAGCTGATTATCTTGATCAGTAATGGATGCTGGAAAACCATTAAACAAAGCCTGATAGGCTCCATTCGAAGATGAAGAATATATCTTAGTAAAATGTGACACAACCTCTTTACCAATTTCTTTCGAACCAAATAGATGCTCACCAGACGGCGATACGAGAGAGATAAGACGATTCTTAGCCGTTCTATTTTTGGTACAAGCATGGAAGAATCGTGTATTACGATCTCCTTCCATTAAGCATGTTACTCGACTCTTCGATTTCCAATATGTTTCTTCATCGATATAAACTTTGTGAAGAGCTGTTTGTAATTATTGTAGTTGAGAGGGAGAGATCATCGAATCAACGGTGGCTCGGTCAATGATGTCAATAAGTTCTTGGATTTTAACAGACGAGTTGTGAGGATTTTCATACTTCCAAGTAGAAATACCCTGTCTACAATGTACCAATTTATGATATAAAGAGTGCACTGGAGTGTTCTGATCATCTCAAGAAGAACAGATGGCAGTCTTGAAACCGTCAGCGTTGATGCATCTTGAGTCAAATTTAAATAGTATGTGAAATTGGTCAGTCGTGTGACGAATGAAGATAACCATCGGACGGTGATCCGAACATATTTTTGCTAAATAACGGGAGCTAGAGGCTGGAAATATAGCCCTCCATTCATCATTAGCCATACATCTATCTAAACGACATTGAACTATCCCATTCCTACGATGACCCGACCACGACATTAGATTTCCTGTATGTGGTAAATCCTGTAAGTTACAGTGATGAACCATTTGCCTAAATTGTTGAAACTTCCATGACTCCCTATGTCTCCCACCCAACTTTTCGTAATTACCCATGATAGCGTTAAAATCACCCATTACTAACCATGGAAACGGTCTTGTATTCGCTATGTTTTCCAATCTTTCCCATAGAATGTGTCTTAAATTAGCTTTAGGATGCCCATAGATACAAGACAAATAGAAGAAGAGACCATTGTTATTACTAACTTTTACATCAAGTAGTCTAGCATCCATATATGTAAAAGACACATTAATTGTCTTCTTCCATAAGAGGGCTAGACCACCACTTAAACCAACAGGAGGACAACACGAAACATAATCATAACCTAGTTGAGACGCTACTTGATTTACTCGAAGAGTACTATTCTTCGTTTCAACTAGAATGAGTAGGTCTAAAGAGAACTTTGAAGTTATCTCTTTGAGACGTCGAACCACCGGGAACTCCTTCAAATCCCGGTAGTTCCAAAAAGCTGTATTCATGGTGAATTCGGTGGCTTTTGGCCCACCGAACCTTCGCCCTTTGTCTTAGTGGCTGATGTGCTTTCCTTGTCCTCCATCGAATTAGTTTTTGTGACAGTTGGTATTAAGAACCATGTTCGAATATCTTTAACTTCTTCATGGATCTTTTGCTTCTTTAGGATGGTTTCACTTAGCTCTTTATCACGAATGACCAGTCTCTTATCGCTGCATAAGAGAATTGGTAATGTATCAACACAAACCTTACGTTTCTTGGAACTTGATGGGCCGGTTTCGTTTGGGTCCATTTCAGATTGTGCAGCAGGAGGATCACCAGATGTGTCACAGTTTAATGGGCCGATCATATCCTCACGGTGTGCAGTGTCTTCGTCATCAACCTCCTCTTCGTCATCATCATCTTCACTCGGCGGATCCATAGGTGGCCCATTATGCAAAGCCGGACAATCATTCTTGTCGTGAGTCATTAAACCACATTGAGTGCAAAACCCTCTCAATTTTTCAAATCGAAATTTCAGAACATGACTTGTATCACCAAATTGATACACCCGCTGAAATTGTAGTGGAACATCCACAAATTTTAGAATACGGACACGAACGTAATCCACATGGACGGCACCATCACCTTCGAAATCTGTTTCGACGAAATTCCCCATTGTTCTGCCAATGTGCATGATGATCGCAGCAGTGAGGTATTGTAGAGGAATTCCCCTAATTTGAACCCAAAAAGGGATACATTTAGGTTCCTCTGAGGCTTGGTTAGGGTTCCACCGTTTTAAGGCCACCATCCATTCGCTAAAGGACCATGGTCCCCTGCGAATCACCGACATTAAACCTTCCTCCGATGAGAATAGAAATTGTATTTTTTTGATGTTCAACGATGTGGCCCACAACATCCTCACCCACTCCCCATAACCTGGGAAGAGTAATCATCATCGCTCTCAGATTTTGCTTTCTGGGATTAACTGGTTTTGCGATTATGAAAAATCGGTTTTCATGCATCGCTTCAAGACATAAGCTCCTTGGTAATTGCACAACAAAATCTTCAACACCAAGAGAGATCTCTTGCAATTGATTTCGAACTCGGTCGGCCATTGTCGAAAGGAATTTTGATAATGGAATAGGAAGTTTACCAGAAACTGCCATTGATTAAATAGATGGTGATTTAAAACCGCCAAGCAGTTTTGCAGATTCCATAGTAAATAAAGTAAGATAAAAACCGTCGGTAACCGACACAAATCACTCCAATTAAATGTTTTCAGGCGGTTATTCGCCGTTAAAATCGCACTCAGAGACATCACCCTATTGTTTTCTAATCGAAAAGAAATAAAATATAATTCGTAGGGCGGTTTTCTCGTTATATTATATTGTGCAGTAATTTTATATTGATATGCAAGTTTATGGATGGAAGCGAAAATTTCTAATTGAAGAAATGAAATGTAAATGGTACTCGAGAATTTGTTATGACACAAAAAAACCCAAAAGTGGAAGATTTAAATGGAACCATATACTAAAGTTTTAGATTATTTTAAGTGAATTACTAAATTTTATGTGACTTGTTTCCAAAACCATATAAAAAATTTATTTTAAAAATCATCTTTTTAACTAATAAATTCCACTAAAATATCTTAAAATTCTACAATGCTCACAATATAAAACATTTTCAATAATAATAATAATAATAATAATAATAATAACAATAATAATAATAATAATATTAATAATAATAATAATAACAATAACAATAATAATAATAATAATAATAATTGTAAATTTTCAATAATAATAATAATAATAATAATAATAATAATAATAATAATAATAATAATAATTTTTCAAATCACTAATCCAAAATACTATATTTTATATTATAAAAAAATCTTACTTGAATAACATAAATTTATTTTTTTCATACAAATCATTCAAGATTACAAATCATTCTAGCCCAATAACTGTTTTCTTCCATTTCTTTTAAGTTTCTATCTCTCTGCTCTTCTTTTTCGTGGAGATCCAACTTGTAATCTCATTGGTCGTTTACAATTGCCAAGTTCTCTACTCAGTGCAGAGAACATGTTCGATGAAATGTCACTTTTTGGATTCAACACTGCTTCCCCCTTCAATTAGTAGAAACTTAGTCCCGATCTAATGCTACCATTATAGTTTTGAATCGAAATTTCTAGAGTTTAGATACTAATGCCAAGCAACTTTATTATGTGAGGAATCGTTGCATGGAGTTGACATGGAAACCCTAATTTTAATGAAACATTTACAATTTGGGCATTACAGCATATCTCTGAATTCTGTTATTTGAAATGTTTGTTAAATTTATCAGCCTACATTTTTTTTTGTTCACCAACTGATTCGATTAATTAAAGAGAAACATAGTCTTTTAGAGCCTTTTTAGCAAATGCATCATCCTCCTCACTGAAGCAACGAGGAATGGACTTAAACAAAATGTAATTAAACGATTTAGCAAGTGCAGATATGTCTGCAATTACACCAAATAACTCTGTAAAAGTGCAGAGACCATTGACAGCCTTGATTAAGCTTGCAGAATCAGATTCAAAGGTCACATGAGAGGTTCCTGTCAAATGAATCATCTCCACAGCTTCAACAAGTGCCAATCCTTCCGCCATTAACGCGGATCCGACATGATGAAACACCTTCATATGTCTTTCAGGTTCTGCATTTGGTTTATAAATTATCCAGGCAACACCTGCCCTATTCCCTTCTGATTTCCAAGCTGCATCACATTTACAGGTTGTACCAATTCTTTGCACCAGAGGCTGACGAGTTAGATTCTGTTTTGGTGAAGCTAGTGCATTCGCTAGTTGCCACTCCTTTGCGCCAGTGATTGCTTTAATCACTACATCCTCTCCTATAATTATCTTGTTTTGGAAAATATGTAAATTACGAACAATCCATAGATTCCAAATTATCCAAGCTGCTAGAGAGCTATCACTTAATCCTGTAGGTGGCAAATACACTGCCTTGATGACTCGTTTCCAAAAATTTGCAAAATCTGTTGCCTCCCCTGATAGAATCTGAATAACACTTGGGACTCGGCTCCACACCTGCCTAGCAAACGAACAATGGCAGAAGATATGGTCAATGGTTTCTGGCTCATTGCATCTAACACATGCTGAATGGAGATTAATTCCCCGTCGCCGTAAGTTCTCTCCGGTCAGCAGAGCTTTATGCAGGATTTTCCATATTAGCAGTTTTTGTTTAGTTGGGATCCTTATATTCCATGCTTCACTAATCCATTTTTGTCTTGGATCCTCTCTAAACGCACTGCCTCCATTTTGTTCTTTGATGATCGATAAATATCCAGATTTGGTTGTATACAAACTAGATTTCGTCTTTACCTAGATCTTTTTATCTGCTGCAAGTGTCTTACTTGGTTTCAGCTTCAAAATATCTTCTACTAACAGTGGGAACATATCTTGCACCTTCCTTTGTATCCAAGTACCATTTTCATTAAGTAGACTTGCTACTTTCAGTTCTTCCATATTCGGTAACATAGGACTTATGGGCGTGGAGACTCTTGGAAGGGATAGTCATGGATCATGCCATAATCTGATGCTTTCTCTGTTTCCTATGACCCAACTCAAATGCCTTTTTAGTAGAGAGCATCCTATTATAACTCCTTTCCATCCATGTGATGCATTGAGTGGTTCTACACTGTCCATAACGTTCGAATTGGAAAAATATTTCCCTTTCAACACTCATCCGAGAAGAAAATTCGGGGACTCCAACAGTCTCCAGCTTAATTTTGCTAGTAAATTCTCATTAAAAGTTTGTACATCTCTAAAACCTAGTCCACCATCTATCTTTCCTTTTGTGAGTGTTGACCAAGCTATCCATGCCATCTTCCTTTCTTCAAGTTTAGTGTCCCACCAAAACCGTGTGAGAGAGGATTGGATACGTTTGCATAATGAGACGGGAAGTTGAAAAGCAAGACATAGCAAAAGTTGGGATTGTTGAGAGTACACTCTTAAGCATTGTCATTTTTCCGGCGGTTGATAAAAATTTGGAAGACCAACTCATTGCTTTTTGGTGGATTCTATCCACAATAGCCGAAAAAGATTTTTTTTCTTCCTCCCAAAGTGTTCTGGTAACCCGAGGTATTTGCCACACCTCCTTCTTTAAATGTTTTTAGCTCGGCCTTTACCTTTTCCTTTAAAAGCAGATGTGCTTTCCTTGAAAAAGTTATCGACGATTTCTGAACTTTCATGAATTGGCCCGAGGCTTGTTCATACATGTTCAGAATCTCTCTTAAGGCACATACACTCTTTGGAGAAGTTTTACAGAAAAACATGGTGTCATCGGCAAATAAAAGATGGTTCACTCGCGGGCTTCCTACTGCGACTTTTATTCCTCGGAGTTTGCTGTTTTCTTTCGCCTTATGGAAAAGTCTCGAAAGTACTTCACCGCATATAATGAAGATGTACGGAGATAACGGATCTCCTTGTCTAATTCCATGTTGAGGGATAACCTTGCCTTTTGCTTCTCCATTAAGGAGAAAGGAATATGACACCATTGTGATGCATTGCATTATCCATCTTACCCATCGGTGGTGAAAACCGAATCTTCGTAAAACTTGCTCAATAAAATTCCACTCTAGGCGGTCGTAGGCCTTAGACTTGTCAGTTTTAACCGCCATTGCACAATGTTTAGCGGCTTTTGAGGTTTTCAATGTATGAAGTACCTCATGTGTGATCAACACATTGTCCGTTATAGCTCTCCCTGGTACAAAAGCAGATTGATTTTCCGAAATGAGTGTCGACAAGATCGGATGAAGTCTTCTCGTGAGAAGCTTAGAGATGATCTTGTAGTATACATTGCAGAGTGCAATTGGTCGATAATCGAATACTATTTTGGGCCCAATGATTTTTGGGATCAATCTTATGTGTGTTTCGTTGACCGCTCTTGGGAGATCTCCTGACAAGAAGAAATCTTTGATTTCTTTTGTTACTTCAGCCCCTATTGCCAACCAATTAGCTTGGAAAAAGCTGGCTGAGAATCCATCCGGGACGGGAGCCTTATCCAGATTAATAGAGAAACATGCATCCTTAATTTCATCATCTGAAGGCTCCTTTATTAGGCAATGGTTTTCGTTTGCTGAGATCTTTGGTTCAATGGATGTCTCGATTATATCTCTCCTCGATAGGCCTTGGGATGTGAAGCTTTCCTTGAAGTAGTTCGAAATCACCTCTGCTATTTCTTCCTCTTTATATACTGCTTTTCCGGTGATATCTTCTATAACAGAGATGTTGTTTTGTGCCTTCCTTCCTCTCGTCACCGCGTGAAAAAAAACTCGTATTTTTGTCTCCTAAAGATAGCCATAACAACCTACTTCATTGTTTCCAATATGCCTCTTCTTCATTATAAGCTTTGGTGAGATCTTCTTTTATCTTTTTGATGAGTTCCTGGTTATCACTTGGACTATTATATGCTTGCTCAAGCTTTTCACGTTGCTCCATAATTTCTTTCTTATTAAGAGTAGCCTGCTCCTTTGTCCACATAACAATTGCCCCTCTTACACGTTTTATACGATTTTCTACAGTGCTGGGCTTTATCCTTTTCCATTCTTGTGCTAATCTTTTTAATCTCTGGGTTATCCTTTAATCCTCTATCGAAACGGAACAACCTTTTTTTCTTTTTCCTTGATACGTCGAGATGTGTAATATCGGTCTATGATTTGATCCTTCAAACCGTAAATACTCACTGCAGCAATGCGGATAATTCGTGAACCATTCACTATTTGCTAAAGCTCGGTCAAGACGACATCTAATTTTTTCCTTGTACCACACACCCTTCCAAGAAAGTGCATTCCCCTCATAATTTAGATCATAAAGATCGCATGATGACAGAAACGTTCTAAAATCCGTAAAAGACCCTTCGGGTCTCGGGGTTCCACCTTGTTTTTCATCATTATTTAAAATGTCGTTTAAATCCCTCGACAAAAACCAAGGTCCCGATTGTAAATTTGCTTTTTTCCCTCAAAAGCTCCCATAAGTGCCTTCGTTGAACTCGGTCATTATTTCCATAAATAAAGGATTCATGAAAACTTGAGTTCTCGTAACAGATGTATGTATCAATGAGATTTTCTTTACAAGAAAGTACTTGTACATTTAATTAATCTCTCCATAAAAGACATAAACCCCCACCACCATGGCCATGTGGGGAGACTAAAACATGATTTGGAAGATTTATACATTTCAATTTTCGGATAACAAAATCATCAAGATTCTTTGTTTCCGAGAGGAATACAATATCCGGAGCATATTGGCCATTGAGCTCCTTTATATGTCGAACTGTCAAGCGATTCCCCAAGCCTTGACAGTTCCAACACACCACTTTTAAGGAAGAGGACGCGATGGATCGGGAAAATCAATCGCTGTGTGGTTTGGAACGCTCTGGTCATTAACTGCCTTTTTTCTTGAGCTTTGTTTACTCGAATCCACTCTTCCTTGCCCAGCTTTTCCATGTTGTACAACTTCTGTGGTTGGCCCTTTCCTTCTAGGAGATGCTGCTATTTGTATGATTCTTCGTTTTTTCGAGCTTGAAGCAGCTAGAGCTAACGCCTTTTGACTGGGTTGGACCAGTCTCTTCCCTGGTGGGCGACCAGGTTTCCTCTTTTCTAGCTGATTTGTGTTGGTTACCTTCCCTGTAATACCTATGCCTGGGCCAGGTCCTAGCCTATGCAGTGCAGATTGTTGTATTTGGCTAGCCTCAGGGACTGGTTCAATTATTTGAAGATTTTTCCTCTGCAAGCCTTGTCTCTTCGACAACTAAATGCTGATTAATAATGTTGTTCCGTGCCATATTTTGAGCTGTTTCCAGCAATTCTCCGCGTTCTTTCGTTTGTTGGAATCTCAACTTTCGCGCCGCGCTCTCCGATGGGTCCGCTCAACTAGCGTATTGAATCATTACTTCGCGAAGTTCTCCCATCACTTCCTCAACTGCCTCGCGTGGGGCTTTAATAGCTATATCCAGTGGCTCGTTTCTTTGAAGAGCTGGTCGTCTCTGCCGGGAGGGCTCAGACGGTTTTTCTTGGTGATGTGCTCCCAATATTCCATTTAATGGCGGAAATAATTATGTTCTGCGATTTGTCTCTTCAGCTCTGTTTCTAGCCAGAGAATAATATGCAGATTGGGACATAGCCGATTCCATTCTTGGTTCAAGCCTTTTACGTGGAATCCACACTTTTGTAATCATGTGATAGTGATCCTCAGAGATTGTTCTTTGATCAGAATCATTATGAGTCATCTCTTGTGAAGCTCTATCCCTTGTTCCACCTCTCTGTATGGGAGCCCTTATATTTTTATCCCAGCCATAAGTAACTCTGTGAGAAGTATAATAATCATCAGCCTCATAATTTCTGCTTCGCTTCCTGGTTTCTAGATGTTGGTTTGGATCCATAGAGGATTGACTTCTCTCTTGGTATACTGGTCGAGCTCCTCTACTTTGACTTATCAAATTTGTAGATAACTCTTTGGTATTCATGTCTTGTATATTATCTTTATGTTGTGTCACAGTACATTCAACTATATCATGTAATAGTGAGAAGCATCCCACACAATGCATTTCGAGTTTATCATAAACTACTTTGACTTGTACCTCTTCACCATTAGTAAACTCCACAACCGAATTTATGATAAGCGGTTTAAGTTCGTTAATAAGCACTCTGATCTTGGCTTCCCTAAAATTTATTTCTACTTTTTCAGCTCTACCTATATTATCTCCGATTCTTCGTAGAAGGTTCTCTGTCCAAAGATGGACAGGAAGGTCTTGAACGTTCACCCAAAAAGGGATTTGTGATGGAAATGATACTGCTGTAGTAGGCATCCATCTTTCAAGTATAATCATCCATTTTCCAAAGTGGTATGGTCTGTTTTCAAGGACCTTGAGAAGGTCTTCTTCTGAGGCAAATTGGAACTGGAATCTCCCTTGACCTAGATCAGCTCTCATAGGGCGGGTTTCCAGTCTCCACATATCTGCCAAGAAGGGAATGACCGACCACATCCTCTGGTATTTAGGATTTGTTAGCCTTCCTATAAGAGTGAGAGGGTGTTTTCTTAGCAGGTCGGTGTTGTTAGGCATTTCAGCTTGGATTCTAGCTGCTCGAGGAGGAGAAGATGGAGGTTCAACATAACTCTTCCCTTTTTCCACTTCCGTAAAGCGCCTGCTCATTTTGAAGCCAGTTGGTCAAATTATCTTAAGTGCACGATTTTAGAAACAGGTCTTCACTTTAGAGTAAAACAAGTATCAGTCTAAGCAGACTGTAAAGATCTATCTCGTAATTACTACGAGAGGAAAGGTAGTTTATGTCGAAGGTCAAACTTGGTGGGCCTCCAAAGTATTAAAGATTGTGTTCGACATCCCTTTACCAAACATCTGCTTCATGATACTCACTTTTAACCTGTAATAAAAGTTTAGAGTGGTAAGTATATAAAATGAGCTCAAGAATTGGAGCGATTTCACCGGTTTAACTCTTTCTCCACCGTGCACCACCGTAGCAAATATGTTTAGAAATGGCGGACAGCTCCCGTAAAAAGCAGGTACGGTGGAAAATCAAATTCAGATATGTGCATTGGGAACATCGCCTGGGAGAAAAGTAAGTTTGACTTTTCGGTGATTGCTCCTCTGATTACAAATCATTCTAGCCCAATAACTGTTTTCTTCCCTTTCTTTTAAGTTTCTATCTCTCTGCTCTTCTTTTCCGTGGAGATCCAACTTGTAATCTCATTGGTCGTTTTCAATTGCCAAGTTCTCTACTCAGTGCAGAGAACATGTTCGATGAAATGTCACTTTTTGGATTCAACACTGCTTCCCCCTTCAATTAGTAGAAACTTAGTCCCGATCTAATGCTACCATTATAGTTTTGAATCGAAATTTCTAGAATTTAGATACTAATGCCAAGAAACTTTATTATATGAGGAATCGTTGCATGGAGTTAACATGGAAACTCTAATTTCAATGAAACATTTACAATTTGGGCATTACAACATATCTCTGAATTCTATTATTTGAAATGTTTGTTAAATTTATCAGCTTACATTATTATACCATTTTCATTACTCCCTGTGTAGATTAATAATCTCGAATATGGCGAATTGGAAACATAAAGTTTGGCAAAATTTGAGGTCAGTTCAGGGTGCTAGTTACTCAACTACTACGCCTTCAAGAATCAACAATGACCTTAGAAAAATCAGGCCAATGATTCAAAGGAGAATTCAAAATCGATTAAAAAAAGATTACCCTATCAAAGAGATTGTTCCTGTGGCTCAAGAAATCCTTAAAGCCATACAAAATCTACTCAGTAATGTCACGTCTCTTCTTAAATTATTCCCTGTCTTGACATGCAAGTAAGTAAGTTTCAAGTCTTTCTAAGTAAGCTATTGAATACAAAACCTCTCCTCTCCTCTGCACTAATAAAAACATAAACTTTCAGATTTTGTTCAGAAGTATTTGTTGGCAGAGAAGGACATTTGATTCAAATTGTTTATCTTTCTAAGAGCACCTCCATCAATGAATCTTAAAAGTTTCTTAAAAATATTATTATATTATTATATTTACAAAAAGAAGAGACACATATTAGAATTGGTTCTTATTTAGTAGTTTTTAGAACCAATTCTAAGAGAATTTCTTAAATGTGTTGGATTTCTTTTGGTCCACATAATTTTTTTATCACAAAAATAATTTAAAACTAAAATAAAAATATTATTATTTTATTAAATAGATACTCTTATTAGATCTCTAACCATTGGAGATGGTCTAAAATTTGCAAACGGTGCAATGAATTGTTCACGTGGGACCTAGTGGTCACAAAGCTCGACTATGTGGTGTGTTCAAATATGAAAGCTATCAAGATACTCATTACTGGGAAAAGACTGGTGTAAACGATTTGGTTCCTGAGAAAGTCGTGTGGCACAGGAGGCCTCAAGACCCAATGGTTCGTCTGGACGAAGGGCGTAGTTGTTATAGACATGCTCCTGCTATTGTCAGCCTTTGTAGCCATGTCGGTGCCATTGTTCCAACTATATATGCCTGCAAGATGAAGCCCCAAGGCTTAACTTGGAGTGTATAGTCTTCTGTTTACAAGCTGTGAAGCGCTGGTTTTCGTTTTGTTATCGATTTTGTGACCGGTTTTTAGAAAACGATACCGATCCGAACTAAATATGTTTTAAGCAATTAATTATATACTACTAGACGGTTTTTTTTTTTTATCATGACCATTTAATTAAACCACCATTTGACTAAACCATAAGTTTCAATTAATTTGTATTTCTTTACCAAATTACAAATTTCTTTTATACATACTTACTATTTTATGTTCTTGGATATATGGTATATAATATTTTGTATATTTACAATAAAAATATGATAATATCTATTTATATTTATTTTAAGCAATATAATATACCCCGGTCAATTTTTTTTAGATCTGCCACTTGTCAGAACAATGATTTTTTAATTGTTATATTTTAATGACTTCAACATAACTTAACAAAATAAAGAAGAAGAATTTATTGTTTATCAGTGGTTGGGAAAAAGAAAATTAAAAGTAACGAGTTAGCTTGGGGTTATGATACGTTGAAATTCTGTAATATTTGTGACAGGTTGAACTTCTATAATATTTGTGACATTTTTCTGGCAATACATGATGTTCGCGACTGTTATATCAAGTTTTTGTTATAAATTTTGGAAGTTTTGAACCTTTGACCCATAGTCTCTTCGGTGTCTGAAGCCAATCGTTGATAATAAAGCGTAAATCCCTTTTTCCAAAGAATTTGTATTAATTTGTATGTATGATAGAATAATGATCAAAAGTTTCAAAAAATATTACAGTGAAAGAAAAGAACTAAAAACGCATATGACTATATCTCATATAATATTATTTAGAGTAATTCTTTTAAATACCATCAAAGGAATTTAAAATTCCAAAAATACTACACGCTCCCAAAAGTTTCATAAATACCACAAACTTAAAAAGTAAATTTTAAGGGTTTAGAATTTAATATTTTGGGTTGGGGTTCACTAAATAGAGTTTGAGTTTAATTTTGAAGGGGCTAGGGTTTGGTTTTGGGGTTTTAGGATTCAAATTATAAATTTTAAAGCCATTTCAAATTTGTGGTATTTTTGGAACAAAAAAATTTTTTATGGTATTTTTGAAAAAAAATGTGGTATTTTTGGAACTTGGGAGCGTGTGTTACTTTTGAAATAATCCTAATTTTTTGTGTTATTTTTGAGAATCTCCTTGTTATTTATACTAAGTAATTATTTTCAAAGAAATTTTTATACTATTATTATTTATTTATTTTTCACTAAGTTACTTTCATTCAAAAATAATATTTAATATCCGTATTTTAATCATACTTAGTTAGTTACGTTTGTTTCATTTATTTTATTTAAAAGTATTGAAAGGAGATGCATAAATCGACTTGGGCAAGATTAATTCCAACAAGAAAATGGAAAATCACTTTTAGCTATATATATGTATATATATATTAAAGAATATTATAATTTACAGTAAAATATTTTTGAGATTGATTGGTTATTTATATTTAGTAAATTGATTAAAATTGTTATTTTATTTAAAATATCTACTGTTGTTAACAAAATTAAATCTGCTCTAACTTTTGGAGTCAGTTTATAAAAGAGCTTTAAATTAATAGCATAAATATTTTGTATTTACTTTTTTCTTTTTTTATTAATTATAATTATTTTTGTTAGATTTAATCATATCCTTGAGATTTGTTTTTGCAGAAAATCTAAATCTTTTTTTATATATATCTATCCTTTTAATTATATTTAGATTTAACTCTTATAAGATTTGTTTTCCTTTGATTATTCATGATAATAATTTTTAATTAAAGTTAGCAATTTAAAATAATAAAAACTATCTTCCTATTCAATTGTTGTCTTTTATCTATCAAAATATTTTATTTTTCTTTAAGATATGTAAATTTAGAAGTGATATTTTTCTTAAAAGGTTTGTTACAAACTTATATGCCATAAATACGTAATACATTTACAAATCTTATATAAGTAGTGGTTTCTTGTAGTTATAATATTATATTTTCATTTTCACAACACCAACCAACAAAAAGAAGGAAACGAAATATGAAGGTTGTTATTGGAGTTTTGATGCTTCAATGTCTTTTTATTACATTGTCTCTAGCCATTCGTGAAACAGCTCTTTTCCATTTGAATATTGAAACAAAGAGATTGGTTCCAAGTGGTCCTAATAATGCAACATCTGATCCACCACCTTTCAAAGAAGATATAGAAATCAAGAGATTGGTTCCAGGCGGTCCCGATAATGCAACATCTCCATCTGATCCACCACCTTTCAGAGAAGATAAAGAAATCAAGAGATTGGTTCCAGGCGGTCCTGATAATGCAACATCTCCATCTGATCCACCACCTTTCAGAGAAGATATAGAAATCAAGAGATTGGTTCCGGGCGGTCCTGATAATGCAACATCTCCATCTGATCCACCACCTTTCAGAGAAGATATAGAAATAAAGAGATTGGTTCCTGGCGGTCCTGATAATGCAACATCTCCATCTGATCCACCACCTTCCACCCATTAATATTTTTAAATATGGAAGCTTAACATTATAAATCTTAAATAATATTTAAATATAGTAATTAAAATGTATGTGCGCATCTTTATCTACCAATGGTTAAGTATATATATTTTAATCTCTTCACCCATTAAAAATTTGTTTTGATTTTCCTTTAAAAACATGGGTGAAATGATTTGGTCATTTTAACCTTTTGAGGATATCCAAACTCTGATTCACATTCACTATATATGTAACAAAAAACTATGGGGGTGTTATTCAATGATATATTTTAAATCAACTTCATTTGATTTATAATCTAGTGTTATTCAATAGTTAATTTTTAAATTCTATTTTAAAATTTAGTGTTATTGGTTATAGTATTTGAAATCCATCATTCATAAATTTTGAAATCTAGTGTTATTCGATGAAGAATTTTAAGTCTGGGATTTTTAAAATCTTTGTATTTTAATGGATTGGAATTGACTTGTGGTGGGGTTTTATTAACAAATATATGGATTTCAAATCCAAGGTAAACTACAGATATTTCTAAAATCTTTCTAACTGAATCCTACAGATATTTAAAAATATCTGCAAATGAATCTAGTAAACTTTTAAATTTTGATGATTTCCAAAGGAGTTGATTTAAAATCAGTAATTGAATAACATCCCCTATATGAGTCTGGGTATAGGTTTGAATATCTTTTACAAACTAGAATATTTGGATTTGGACCAAGATCAATAGTTAAATAAACTAAAATTAAAGATAGAAATTTAATAATAAGTATAAAGTTTTTTGAAAACAAAATTTTATATATTAAAAATAAAAAGAAATAAAATTTAATAATTTAAGTATATTTATCAATATTACATGATATGCCTAAAAGATGCATATTTAATAAATATGAATATGTATCTAGATATCCAGACATAAAAAAATTAATAAGTCATCGTGATTTTCTATATACCCAAATTTTTGGAGCGATATGAGTGAATTTAGAATACAATCTCATTTACTAGACAATAAGTTTCATCTCTACATGAATACAACATCTTCAATTAGTCCACCATTTTACAGGTTGAAAACGGTTTCAAGAGGTCTCAATAAAGAGAACGGTTCCAAAAGGTATTGATAAAGTAACATTTTCATATAATCTACTTCCTATTAATGTGAATAACATAACAAAAGAGAATAACTCCAAGGGATCCAAACAATGTAACATCTCCTTATGGTCGACCATTTTCATAATGACTTTTGTAAACGAAGAGAAGGTTTACAAGATGTTCCATTAATGGAACATCACAATCTTAACCACCACCTTTCAAAGCGGATATCATACCGAAGAAAATAGTTATGAGCAATTCCAAATGGTTTCGACAACGCAACATCTCCGTTTAATTAACCACCTTTCACAATTAATATCGAAACAAGTAATGGTTCTAGGCAGTCCCAACAATGCAGCATCTCCATCTACTCCACACCATCTTTTAGAGATGATATCGGGTAACCCGACCTGCCATGTCATGACATTTACGAGTAAAGATCGGTACGGATAATGATAATTACCCGTTTGGGTCAAAAAAAATTTTAAACGGATAAGGATCAGGTAAGAGTAATTATTTGGGTACCCAAATTACTAGTTTACATATAAAATTATTTCAAAACTTAACAATAATGATAATATTTCGTAAATAAATATAATTTTGTGTTATAAAAATATGATCTAATAAATATTAAAAAAATTTACATAATCAGTTATTTTATGTCATATTTTCGATTTTGTTACTAATTTATTTAATTTTATAAACTTTTTTTTATAAAGATAGAGTATTATGGTCAAACATTATACTATTTTCAAATTTTAATACACATATTACTCAAATTTATATAATATATCACGAGTTCGGGTATTAAACGCATATTAATTTTAATCACTCGATCCAACCCTTACCCAAACTGTACCCTCCATTATCCAATTTTTAATTTTACGGATATATTTTAGATATTAATTTTCCGTATCTGAACTATCTGTACCCGACCTCTACCCGCTATTACTCTATTTGTTATCCAAAACGGACATAGTAACATGCATCTATATTTTGTCGACCATCATTTAAAGCGAATATCATAACAACGAGAACCATTCAAATTGGTCATTCTTATGCAGGACTGGTCCAAACCATAAGCAAGTAAAGCCACCGATTAGGGCACCAACATCTAGAGTACATTTTTGAAATAAATGTGTATTTTTCTTGAAATGAAGGGGGCATTTTTCTTAAAACCAAGGAATTTATGTTGAAATAGATGAGATTTTGTTGAAATTTTAAATAAATTATGTCATAAGTATCATATATTATAGATTTTTTATATAAAAAAAAATCATTACAGTTTCTAAGATGGTAAACCAATTTTAATATATCTTAGTAGGGGTGGGCACGATTCCCGTTCCGTACCATCTCGTTCCGTTCTGGACCCGTTCCGAAATTCCCGTCCCACTAAAATATATATTCCCATATGGGATATCTTTTCATTTCCCGAATGGGAACGGGACAGGACGGGAACGGGAATTCCCGACTTCCCATTTGGGACGAATATACAAAATTATAAATAAATATATATATATACTATAAATATAATAGTTTATTATTTATTTTTTAATGTTCATAGTTTAACAATTAACGAAAATTACAA
>OVBE01006012.1:0-20611 GCA_900406425.1 Iberis pinnata
TTATCTCTTCTCTCTCCCATCTTCACTTTTACTGCAAATTTTCTTCGACAATTATCTCTTCACTCTCTCATCTTCACTTTTACTAAAAATTTTCATCTCATTTTCCTTTCACCATTGTTATTCACTGTCAAAATCTCCGGCAAGATTCACCCTCGACACTTCTAAAAGAAATGGCATCGGAAGCCGATAAAAGTGAACCGCCCCTGGTTTTGAGCAAACCCGCCGATAAACCACCGGCCATACAACCGGTGAGACAACCAACGGCATCTCAAAAACAACTGCTGACGAAACAACCACCGGTTATACAGCCGGTGAAACAACCAACTGCATTCCAGACTACAAAATGTTGAAGATTCGAAACAACCATATTGGAACAAGCTGATAGGTATCAAGAAAGAGAGTGTTCTTATTAAATACATTGTCGAGTGGTTAAGAAACGATAAGAAATTGGCTAATGATAGAAGAATGCCAGGATGGAGGAGAATCTGGTTTGCTTTTTTAGTGATTGTCGAAAGTATTTTGTTATGCAAAACAAATCCGGTCAGAGCTTCAAGCATATTTGTTGAGATGCTGAAGGATCTTGAAGGGTTCTTTGAGTATCCATGGGGTCGTGATTCTTTCCTTCTCACCATCGAGATGTTGAAAGTTGGTACGCAATGCAAGGATGAGAAACGTTTATGGAAGAAGCTGAATGGGTCACATACGACTGCTCATAGTTTCACGGTTGGGCTGCAGCTCTTTTTCTTTGCCGTTATACCATCACTACTGAAGATTTTACCTAAACCGGAGGAAGGTGACCACGACTTTACTCATGAATCTATCATGAGTTTGCCTGCTTGTAGGACCTTCCACAATGAGAACATATTGTAACTAGAGAATATGTCCACGGTAAGTATAAACGGCCAATAAATTTTCCATCGCATTAAAGATGTACATTTTCTTTGTACGTCCACTATTATGTTTCAGAAGAGTTTTACTTAGTCCACCAATGCAGTTTCATTTGTTCACTTGTCTTTCAACAGGTCCATGTGCCCCCTCTTCTTATGTCTGACGACCATACATACACGGAAGTGAATTATTATTGGGTGGATGAGGTAGAGAATGAATCGGCTGACTACATGGAAAGTTTGATAGCTGAAGGTTTCAAATTCGAGAGGAATATGTGGCCCGGCGGGTCAACTGAATTTGACCCGATTGTTGTGATTGAAAAGAAAGAGGAGAAATCAAAATATGCAAAGGCGCCAAGGAAGCTAAAGATGCAGGAAAAATCTGAGCAATACAAGGCTGGAACAAGTGGACATGAAGGGACACTTTTCTCCATCTGGACTTCAGGGGGTGAGGCAGAGCTTATGCGTAAAGACGATGTATACAAACACCTAGAGGAAATGCTATCTGCTAACTCGGGAAAGTTCATGACTCAACTTCGTGAGAAGATACTTGAGGAACAAGCTCAAAACATTGCTGCTCATATGGAGAGAGAAGCTCAGGTTGAAGAATGAGATAATGGATGAGATCATTTGTGAAATGTGGAAGGGGTGTAAGTTTACGTCTGAAGAAAATGTGGAAGGGACAAATACTGAGGTCATCCGGCTTAGCCAACATTTAATGTTTCATGAGGAGACTACACCTCAAAGGCAAGACCAAGGGGGTCCTTTTGCTGAAGAAAATACTGACTTTGGTGATTACCCAGGGGTCGAAAACGTAATTGCCGATATAGCCGATATTGTAAGTACCTCAATAACAACATATTTGCAGGATAGTTTGTGTAGCTCCTATATGAAACTAACTTGCATATATTAAACAGGTGATGATGTCTACGGATGAAACAGAGGAACAAGGTCAATCATCCAGGCAATCAGTGGACAAGGTTTGTCGTAGACAGAAAATGGTTGATATCACAAGATAACATAGAACTAATTAATGTTTAAATTATGGATTTTTCAGAAGTCATCAGCATGTAAGAGTTTAGTTTTTGGCGGAGAAGATGTAATTGCGGCTGACCCGATTCATGTAGCTGTCCCAATTCAGAGCCAAAGGGATAGTACAATAGGAACAAATGAAGATGTGGAGTTTGGAAAAGATAAAAACGAAGTTGAAAACACGACAGCTTACCGGCCCCCCAATATTGCACCTCGAGTAGTTACTTGTCCTAAGTTGCATAGGATACAAAGTAATGAAGATCTATATATAGGGTGAAGCTTTATTACGGATGAGAGGATTATGGGTAATGTACCCGAGAGAAGACTATTTTTAGTGTAGCATTTTAAGTTTTTTACATTTTGTACTATGTTTTTGGTATTTGTTTTTGCAGTCTGATCACACTCAAAACATACTCATGGACATAGTGTACGGTGAGGGAGGAAACGAACAAGGTCAGGGGATGGAGTGCGGAGAAGAAAAAAACATGAAAGCAACAGAAGTAAGTTGTTTGACATATTTCATGAAGGTGGACATATTCGCATAACTCTGATTGTACATGTTTGACGATTGTTCAATCTTCAGGTTGGACCCGTAGACGAACAAAAAGTTGTTGATAGATTGTTGGATGCCCTGCATGCTCAGCATGTGGTTGGGGAACAGAACAAAGGTTGTAATAGCCAACTTTTTCCCGGAGTAGTTGATTTGGTAAGTATGCAGTTGCAACATTACATTTTTGTTTTGAAAATGTTTTTGTATTATCATTGTAATGGATCATAACAGTATGATGATCACATGTATACTCCTTGCGGGGTGATGACTCTGGCTCTGAATATGAGTCTGATGAGGAGATGGATGAACAGGAGGGGGAGGTTGTTGGAGCAGCTGGATGCCAAGAGGCGAGTGAGTTGGTACGGTGGACATATATTTTGTATGTTAAATACTGTCCATTTTGTTTACTGATTCAAACTAAATGATATCGTCTGTTACTGTCATTCCCAAGTTATCAACACACAATGACATGGAGATGGACGAGGATGTTTGTCCCGATCAAGTTCTGGTGGCTAGGAGAAAACATATTGTGGGAGTACTTGACCTGATATGTCTCAAAAGGCTTTCTAATTGTCACGGACCAATCTAACTTGTTACCTTCATGGTGAGGACTCAGAGTCGGAAAGTCAATCGTTTGATTCAATGGATGACCAGGAGGATGAGGTTATTGGACCAGTTGGAAGAGTGGACGTCAGTAACTTTTGATTAAGTCATGTCCTTTCCCGTGGACGTAGACATATTAATGTTCCAAAGAATGCGTGGATCAGTTGCATATGATTAGTATACAAATGTAATCCGAGTTATTTTATTTCTTTCCAGGCTGAGCAACCCGCCGAGCAACACCCACCCCAGGAACCGGAAGAGCATGCGAAAGAGGAGGTCCACGAACAACCACAAACAAAACAGCCGGGGGAAGGAGTAAGCATTGGTCCATATAGACGTGGACGTACATTTGTTAGCATTTACCTTGAGCATGGACATATATTAAATCGGAACATTAACATGTTTGTGGACATGGACTTATGAAATGGACAATATGGCTGTATAGACTTAATGTCAAATGGGGATGGACATGATGTATCTGCATTAAAATTTTGTTTTCTCGCTCAGCAAAAGCATGGTTGCTCGGAAGGTGACTCCAACTACCAAGCTGATGAGGCAAATGAGGAGGATCTTCGAGATGAACAGGTACGGAATACATAAGAACTCACTAAAATATCGTCGTTTTAGTTATGTTTAGATTGACATTATATACATTTTTTACTATAGGACGAACATTAAAAGATGGACGAGGTAAATGATAGTGCAGCGAGAGAAGGAAACGTACAATTATCTGTTGGTGAACAGACGGTAAGTGACATGTTCTCGTGTGACAACGTTTCTATTTTCCACATTCTTTGTGGACTAATACATGTTTATGATGGACAGGAATCTGATGGTGGAAAGGCAGAGGATTCTGCGTCAAAAAAAGGGTGGGAAAAATGTTATTAAGGGATAGGAAATGCCCGAGGAATCTGAGGGGCTCCAACACTCAAATGGTTGTGGACAGTAGTCAACATCACCACTCTTTCTTGGGGCTTGACTCCACCGTTGAAAAGAAATTCATGAATGAGCTGAAGTCATACAAAGAAAGGTACGCACATACACACACTATATTGAACATATTGCTTATTTCAATGACAATTCATTTATATGTTTTTTTCATGTTCTTCTCCCAGTGAGTACATAGTGGATGGACATGCTATGGGGAAAGATTTTTTCATGGACATTTACAAACCCCAGAATTGGGTGGATTCTAGCGTAAGTAGCATGTCAACACTCCTAAATTTTTGGTTCATTATTGGCTGAAGTATCAATTGTGTATGTTCCAAATTATAATTTTTCAACATATCGATGCTCTTTCGAGTCTATTGTGGAGGAGACATGGCGATGTTTTTATCGAGAAAAGGATAGCGATCATGGACACCTTCTTCACTCGTATGCTTTGTAACAACCACGCACATTTCAAGAAGTCTAAGAATCAGGGGTCATGGACGTAGAACATCATAATAAGAAACTATGTCAAAAGTATCATCCCAAATCGATTCAACAAGCTTGCATGGTACCATGATGTGGACACCTTGTACGCTCCTATGAACTGGGCCAAAAAACATTGGGTTGCATTGGTTATTGATCTCGTTACCGGGAGGATAACTATGCTAGATCCATTGCATAGCGCAACCGGTGATCGCAAGATCAGAACGCTCATGGACCCAATTGTGGACATGATTGTAGTTGCGATTGATCAAGTTGTCTTGAAAGAGTTATTTAAGAACCCGCCCCCATCTGCGTTCGTCTATGAGGGCGAACGAGATGTTTCGCAAAACCAACATTCTGGAGATTGTGGGGTCTTTGCAATCAAGTTTATAGAGTTCCATTCCCAAGCTTTCCCGTTGGTTTGTATTACGAACAAGATGGCTGACAACATGTGCATGAAATATGCACTTCAAATTTATGAAGAATTCTTCAAGCCACTTAGCGGTTGACTTGTGTTGTTTTTGTATTTGTTTGTTAAAACCAAACTTGTTCCCAACTACTAAAACATATTTTGCTAAACTTATTTTATATGACTACACCATGCCGTCCATGTGGTCATGTTGGTATAAGTAGATCAAGTCATGTCTATGTGGACACATTTTTAATTCACAATAGCGCGGAGAGCACCTTGTCCACTGTCTCGTATGATCAAAATTCAATTTACCCCTATAAAACATTGTTCAAGGGGTCCACATATTTCATCACCAAATGTAGTTGGGTAGTTTAAAATTTAATATCACTTAATGCCAATAAATATTTACATTTTGCTTGGTATTTGACAAAATCAATGGTTGGCATCCAATATATAGCAAGCCATGGTTTTCTTGATGTTACCCCCACATTACCAATTGCTTTCAAATTCATGGATACTTTAACGTTTTTTTCTCTACCATATGGCGTCAAACTCTCCATTGTCGTATTACTTGGTAAGTCTGATTTCCAACACCTAGGTCCACTAATAGCTAGCTGTAAATATGGTTTATCAATAGCGTTTCATCCACATGTTCTGAGAACGACATCGTTGCACGCTTTTGAAGCATCCCCACACCTTGCTGTTACCGGATCCAGGTACCACCATTTTATTTCATGTTGTTCACATGCCGGGAACGTAGCAGCATGTTACTTGAAGAGTTTACTTCTAGCAAGATGCGAAGGCAATGTTGATAATGCAATTGATATACTTAATCTTTCATATGCCCCCGTAAATTCTCCAAAAATTAACCTTCTCGGGTCTATCTTACTTTATTGTGATGGAAGAGTGAATTATGAAACCGGGAAGATGGTTAGATTTTTATCAGCATCTCCATCATAGCAGAACAGCAAACGCCTAGTAGAGAAAGTGGTAGACGACTTTTGTAACATGGCTTCAACAACTTTGCAGAAAAAGACGTCCACCGCAAAGCTACTCATGAAATATATACCTACTAGACGTGCTCCTCATTGTCACCAGTGCCCACCGCGTGGGAAATTCCCGAGATGCTTCTTACAATCTTGTGTTTTCAATTTATGGAATAGGTATTATTTCGGCCGCACCATTTACCAACATGGACGCGAGACATACTCAGCTCTGCTACATTATGTCCACGTAGACCGTTTAACAACGTCAATATCAGGTGTGCAGTCCATTTTCTAATTATATTTCAAGGACCAACTACAGTTGCTCGCTAAATATTTTGCACACAAAATTTTTCTCCACCAACGCATTATTTTCTTAGACTCATATACGCCAAGATAGACCAAAAACTTTTCCATCCATTGCATAATTCTTGCTAAATATATTGCACACAACATTTTTGTCTACCCCTGCATTATTTTCATCAACAGATAGACCAAAAAAATTTTCGTCCATTACATAACTTTTTAATACAACATATAAGGGACATACAAACTGTTATTTGTCCATTAGATAATTACTTAGGAAAAAATCCAATTCCTTCAATAAGCCAAAAACAAACTTGTCCCATAATGTCCACCATATCACATACTTTCCAGACGCATCTATAATAGACTCAAAAGGTTCCCCTGAACAAGTTCTCACCAAAATCACACTCTAAACCTTTTTTGAAGCATGGCATCCAAATTTTAATATACACAAAATAAACAATCATGTCATTTCACGTCTATAGCGGGTTCTTGCAACTCCCCCTATTGTGTCCTACTAGGTTGCATGTTGTGCAGTTCCATGGACCACGTTTCCCCCCCCCCCCCCNTAGCATTTGTTCAAATAAATGTAAGTTTATCCCCCTGCTACTCGACCATGGAATAAATACAACAAATAACTTACATGTTGTTCTCCTTGTGATGGGATTCTTACCGTCCTTGGCCTGTCCGCCCCCCCCCCCCCCCCCCCCCCCCCCCCCCCCCNACCCTTTTTGTTCTTGGTGGGTGTGTATGTTCATCCACCAAAGATATGGGCATTTCTATGTCTTTCTCTCTAGCCGGCGGCATAATTATTTCTCTCCACAGATTCAACCAGTCACTAACCATGTAACACTTCCCAACTAAAGTGTATATGTCGATGTTTTTAATACCGACAGCCGCTAAAGCATGGCAACATGGTACTAGTAACACATCAAACACTCTGCACGTGCATGTCTTCCTCTCCAAGTCTACTGTGAAGACACAAACAGAAGCATCATTCACTTGGTAAATATTTGGCGAAGCTCCAATAACTGCACAATTGGTAGCATATTTTAGATGTTCAACCAACATGTCTTCAATCTCAGGAGTATATAAGGTTTTCGCTTCCATCGCAATCTTTCTTCATGCACAAAACCAACTCATCAACAACACTCTAATAGATTCGACCATCATAGCTATTGGGAAATCTATGGCCTTTGAAGCATTGCGTTTAGGGACTCGCATATGTTGCTGCTCATTAGGTTGTACCTCATTCCAGTGAAGTAAGAAAATGTCTAGTGAGCCAAACCAATATCTAACAAATATTCAGCACAGCTAGGGTTACGTTCTTGCACCTTTTCAAACCAATATCTGAAATCACCAATGGTGTAGGCCCTTGCCGCATTTGAAACCATTGTTGCGAGACCTTCACACTTGAATCTATGTTTCACGTTTCTTTCTAGATGCATAATACATGCTTCATGTTTGGCTAGTTTATTAACATTCTTTAGTCCTACGTAGATGGCTTGGTGTCGGTCACAAATGAAGACAAGATCTTCGGTGTCATGGACAAATGTTTGCAAATGTGTGAAAAACCATGTCCACCCAATTGTGTTTTCTCCATCAATAACTCCAAACGCCAACGGGAAAATCTGGTAATTCCCATCCTGCCCGCTGGCTGCAACCAAACAACTCTTATATTTACTTTTAGTTTGGGTCCCATCAATGAGTACCACATTCCTCAAATGCTTGTATCCGGCTACAGATGCGCCAAATGCAACAAATAAATACTTGAACAATTTCGGCCCGTCCACGGTTCATTGATCTGTTTTAACCTTTGATATTGTACTCGGGTTTGTCAGAGAGAGTAGATGTAGATATTTACAAATAAATTCATAGCTTTCTTCCTCCCCCCCCCCCCCAACCTCTTTTCATAGCAATTTCTTTCGCATACCATGCTTTCATATATGATATGGTTACATTAAAATCTGTCAACACTATCTCGAACACTTCACATGCACGAGGTCCCACCTTGCTTTCAGCAACTCTCCAAGTATGTTCGCAGTTGCTTTCTTCTCGTATTTAGACCTTGCATTAACGTCACACGTACGACTTAATGTGACTGTCCTAACCTCCACATGTTCTGAACCTTTGTTCATTGTTGCGTATACCCTCCAGTTACATTTTGTATCTGAACATACATAAATGACCCTTTTTTATCGAAAGCCTACACCTTAAAGTTGAATAGTCTTTTCACTGAGTACATTGCAATGGCTTTATGCAGCTCACCTTTTTTTTTAAAGACATGCCAACATGAATTGCATCCCCCCCCCCTTTTCAAACTCATATTTTATTCGTCACTGTCAGCCCTCCTAACATTATCCCTGTTAGGTGGTGCATCACCTGCCATACCCATCAAACCCATTTCTCCTTTGTAGAAATCCACACCAAAAGCCGGCTCATCCGCATGATGTCCACCCACTCCACAAAACTGCGGTGTTGTGGACGTATTATTTCTTGGTCCACCACCCCTGCATTTCTCCTGTCCACTTTCACTAGTTCGATGTCCACGTCCATCCAATATGTACATGTCTGCCATGTTGGTTACATTCGGACCCCGACATATACTTTCCTGCTCACGTCCAGTTCCAACCAGACTACCTACAAGGAGGAAGTCAATATTAGTGTTACCTCAAGTTTCTACTAACATCTAATGTTGATTACACTAACCAGTCGTTGGTTGTCCACTAGCAACCGATGAGCCCTGTCCATTCTCATTCACATTTGCGTACACAACAGCATATGGATCCCAGTCTTGTGGATACTCTTTATCTATGTATTCTCGCATGTAGTCGAAATCATAATCAGACGGTTCGTCCAAGCTGTCATAGCAACTGCCACCTTCAGTCTCACTCAAATCATCCCGGCCGACCTCTATGATCTGGCTACTTGATACATGTTCCTTTCCAGGTCGCCTTCTCTTCTTACAACTTTCCTCCTCCAACAGATCTTACATGTTCCACTCGATCCGCCCATATGTCCAATATCTGATGCTTTAATTCCAACCTTGAACTATGTGTACGTTTTACACTGACACACTATCAGTGTCTAATTTCTAGCTCTTCCACTCTTTCTAGGAAGCTTTCATCTTCGTAAGTTCTTCCTAAATCAACATTGACATCTTCAATAACAGTGGTATATCCATCCAAATTCGGTGGACAGAAAATGGCCAACTCTTTCCTAGTGCTGTCGCATTTTTCTATATTCATTATGGACTTCTCGGGACCTGGTCCATCCCTCTCAACTTGGTTTGAAGGTTCACCCACTTTCGGTGGTCACACAACAGATAACTTTGTATCAACATCGCCCACAACAAAGAATTTCCCTCGGATGGACATATCATGCCCAAGCCCCATATGTGGACACACATTGGAAAAATCCACCCTTCGCATTGCATCTGCAACCAGTGGACATAAAATGGCCAATTCTTTCCCAGTGGCGTCGCATTTGTCTATGTTTAGTATGGACTTCTCAACAACTGGTCCATCCCTCTCTACTTGGTTTGAAGATTCACCCACTTTCGGTGGGCACGCAATGGATAACTTTGTATCAACCTAGCCCACAGCAAAGCATTTCCCTTCCATGGACATACCATGCCCAACCCCAAGCTGTGGAAACACATTGGATAAATCCACCCTTCGCATTGCACCGGCAATCGGTGGATTGTTTAGACCATGTCCATCATCAAGTCAAACAATTCATAATATCCCCGTAGAATATGTCCATTGTCGCTAATGATTGTATTTTATTAACCCACACTAATACAACCACAAAACAAAACCACACTAATAAATTTGTTCTATGTCGGTCAAACAATGTCATACTTGCATATGATGTAAATTTTTTCGTTCAGCCCTACAAAACCCCCAATTTTTACACCAGCAAACAAACAAGTGATAAACCATGTTTTTTAAGTCCACCGATTTCTATACAAATGAATCAGTAAATTCCATACAAACTCATAACCGCGAGATGTACGTACAATTTATACAGAAATACGAAGACATTTATTAGTTACCTTAACTCACACAACTCACCCACCACCACATCTCTTCTTTAATGGTGCCGGGCATAAAAATTTAGAAACACATATATTATCTTCTATTAATTAACAACAACTATATAATTTCTTTTTTTCTTTTACTTCATCTCCCCTAAAACATCTAATCGTAATTAAACCCCATGTAATGATATATCAGTCGACTTTAATCACTCTCTCTCTTCTCGAAAAAATCCCGCCAAAACGCTTTTTCTCTGCGAGGGGCCATTTTGACTTTTGTACCTGCCAAATGGGCTGTACGATATGGTACAAATTCTCGAGATGGCCCAATATGGTATACACTAAAAAGATGTGTTCTTTTATGGCTGGTTGAGTAAAAATCTCTTAAATCTATCATCCTAAAAGGCATAAAACTCAAAATAAACAAAATTCAACTAAAATTGAAAGCAATAAAAAGTAAACAGAATTAAGCAAACTTCAACTGAAAATTGAAATGTAAATCAAGATAAAATACTAAGCAAATGGGCAAAGGCAATGGATTTGGATGATAAAATGACATTCTATGATGCTAATATTCACTTTCTAGTGTTAATCTTTGGTCTAAAATTCCCTCAATTACACTAATCTACTCTTATGGCACTAATTCCTCTCTTAATCATGCAACTAAAAACAATCTCTTGGATAATTATACAATTAGAGGCAATACGATCTAATTCATAATAAACTACTAAACTAACTAAAAACAATATCTTGGATAGTATCATTTAGAAAACAATAGTTGGTTCAAGAATTTCATCGAACACCTTTCGGACACAATTAATCCTATGATCTAAATTTGAATGACCAAGACAAATTTAGCATTAAACACACCTATTGAATGAAGATTTAATCTATTCAACTCTTAAACATCATATTGAATTATCTAACTGCCCTAATTTACCTAACTCATTTACTTATGAATGAATTACTCACTAACCACTGATAAAACTCAAGTTCTAATGATGAAAATGTGTAGAACCATGATTAGAAACATAAAATAGAAGAAGATTCACAATCAAATCAATGATCAAACTTCAAAATAAGCTAAAATTCAAATGTTTACAAAAGTGTTCTTAAAAGGAAAAGAGATTAGAACATAAAAGCATAGCCTCTAAAAATTAGGTCTAAAAATCTTACATAGTATCCTTACAATGACATTGGGTTGACCTAAAATAATTGGGTTAACCCAATTGAAAATGGGTTTAAACTAAAAAGAGAAGTCAACATTTTGACTAAAATAGTCTGGGATCGGTTTGACATGAACGATCCATCAAATTGATCCGGGTCTCTGGAAATTGCTACAATATGGGATCAGTTTCGCCTGACCAATCCGGCAAACTGATCCTGGTCTTTGGAAAATTTCAAATCTTGAGGAACGGTTTGTGTAAACCGATCTGTTAAACCGATCCAACTCTCTGATATTTTCCAAGTCTTCATATCGGTTTGGCCTGACCGCTTCGGCAAACTGATCCAACTCCATTTTCACCCCTTTCTTGAATATTTTGAGCTCCTTGATCCATGCTTTCGGTTCCTCCACTTCTACCACTTGATAGTATGAAATGCAATGCAAATGCATTCTAAACTAACCTATATGCAAGTGAATCTACCTAGAATGAATGCTAAACAAGAGTTAAAATCACAAAAATATAACACATCAAGACTCACTGCTTCAGTTTTGGTGTCTTTGGACATCTTGATGGAACATCTGTTCTTGCTAATCCGGATGATACAACCTGGAAAGAACGAATGGTATTGTTGTCAAGATGTGAATCTACAACACTATTTCACCTTCTCTTCTCGACACAATCCTCAAAACCAGCAGTACTGCTCGCAATATATGGACCACCATCGAGAACCTGTTTTGTGACAATTAATAGGCTTGTGTTATTCAACTAGACCATGAACTTCGTTCCCTCACAATTGGAGGTCTCTCAGTTCATGATTACTGTCAAAAGCTCAAGACTCTGTCGGATCTTCTCTCCAACGTCAATGTTCTTGTCACAGAATGCATTGTCGTAATGCACGTGCTCAATGGTCTTTCTGAGAAATTCAACAACATAATTAATGTCATCAAACATCGTGAACCCTTCCCCTCTTTTGCTGTAGCACGATCCATGCTACTTATGGAAGAAGATCGCCTCTCTAAGCATCCAAAGGTCACGTTACCTCATCTCCCAGTGTTCTTGTTGAATCAAGACTTAACAATTAGGTTTAGGTCTTAGATTATGTGGGTAAAAGCTCAGAAGAATTTCATATATCTTTAAGGAGTAATTATATGAGTATTTATAGTGAAAATACAAGCTCAAAACCCTAATTACATCAACTAACCCTGATGGGCCACGAGCTGGACGGCCCAGCTCGTCAGGTCGGCCCATCTGGATCTTGTCTTCCTGGGCCCTTTTCTCCTCGTCATGTCAGCGTCCAGCTGGGCCTTGAGTCGAAATGGGCTTTTAGGGTAGGTGCTACACCTGGTATCAACAGTTAGTCCCCCCAGGTCGGAGATGTAACCTTAAATTGGCGAATGATCTTCTAAATAAAGTTCATTTCGGCTAAAGTGCATTAAATGCGTCGTAGGCTTTATCGAATCGTCTTTGTAGGCTTTATCGAATCATTTTTGTAGGGAGAAGCTAAAGAGTCGCGCCTTTTGAGTTTCTCACGCGTAATCATTATGCGCCTCGGTAACCGCCATCTCTCCAAGGTATAAATACCCCATCGCCACTTCATAGTTTCAGAATTCCTTTTGCAGGTAAAAATCGCTCTTCCTTCTCTCTTCTTTCTCTCTTTAGAATCTCAGCTCGGCGGTTAACGTAACTAGCTCGGTAATTATGTCTTCATCTCGTATCAACCTTGCTGAATCTTCTGCTTCTCGTGACGACCTTCACGGCGACGAGGTAGAGGCGGATCTTGATGAACGAGTTCCCCAAGGCAACTGGGCTGCTCCAGATGACGACCTGACGGGTCTCGTACCTACGAAATGTGACGTTAAGTCACTTCAAGATCTTGTTCACGACTTCCCTTGCTTAAACGGGATTTCAATGATAATCCCAAAAATGCATCAAAGACCCTGGGATTGCCCCCAAGGTTATGTGTGTTTATACGAGTCCCTGTTCAGGAAGTGTCATCTCTGGCTGCCTATGCCGAAGTTGTTGATATCATATTGTGCTAGACGGAAGATTGCGATCTCGCAGCTGTCTGCTCCCTCAATCAGGCAGATGATTGCCCTGCTAGCACATGCCCAGAAATTCCAGGTGGAGCTCGGTGTTAGGTACCTAGAGAACATGTCGTCAATCAATCCAATTGTTCAGAAGGGAACAAAGATAAACACCGGCTTTGTCTACATTAATTTCAAGCCTCTAGCCAGCTCTTGGACCATTTGGTGATATTATAGCATCCTCTCGTTCTTTGCTGCGTATTCTCCACTGAATTGGCTAGTGACGAGCTGGGAGTCGCAGAAAGCGTGTATTTGTGAGGCGCCAAGGTTCCTTGCTAGTCGTAGACTTGCCAGTAGGGCTTCATATTCTGCTTCGTTATTGGATGCTTCAAACTTGATCCTGAAGGCTTGTTCGAGCACCTCACCTGTTGGTGATTCGAGTCTGACACCTGCNTCTAACACCTGCACCTGATCCTTGTTTTCTTCTTGAACTGTCTACGTAGAGCTTCCATATGCTTGGTGGGGGTGCGACCTGTGCCTCGGGAGGTATTTCTGCAACAAAATCTGCAAGAACTTGAGCTTTTGAGCATGTTCGATACCAATATTCAATGTCGTATTCGCTGAGCTCAACCGCCCACTTGGTCAGCCTCCTGGACTGGTTCGGGCTATGAAGGATTGTGTGCAGTGGTTGGTTACTCAGTACAATGATAGTGTGCGATTGGAAGTAGGATCGTAGTTTCCGAGCTGCGGACACTATTGCTAGTGCTACCTTTTCGATCGGCGGATATCGCGTTTTGGCGCCATTAAGTGACTTGCTGACGTAGAAAATCGGCTTCTCCTCTCCCTGGCTTTCCCTGACTAGGACGCCGCTAACTGCAGCTTCGGATACTGCAACGTAAAGATACAGGATTTCGCCATCCTCTGGCTTCGCGAGTAAAAGAGCCGTAGTTAGGTACGTTTTGAATTCGTCGAACGCGACCTGGCACTTTTTGTCCCACACGAAACATTTGTTTGCTTTCAGTAGTTGATAGAACGGCAAGCTCTTGTCGGTGGATCGTGAGATGAACCTATTTAGCGTGGCAATTCGACCTGTGGGATTTTGTACTTCTTTTCTCATTCGTGGAGCTGACAGATTGAGGATAGCTCCGATCTGTTTGGGATTTGCTTCGATCCCTCTTTTGGTGACGAAGTAACCTAAAAATTCGCCGGAGGTGACCCCGAAGGTTCATTTGGCCGGGTTGAGTTTCATTCCGTATAAGTTCAGTGTTTTGAAGCATTTCGCCAGGTGGCTAACGTGGTCGTTAGCCCTTGCTGATTTGACGAGCATGTTGTCAATATAGACCTCCATTGATCTGCCGATCTCTTCCGCGAACATCTTGTTGACAAGGCGTTGGTACGTCGCTCCTGCATTTTTTAACCCGAAAGGCATTACCTTGTAGCAGTAGATTCCTCTATCTGTGATAAAGGCGGTTTTCTCCCGATCTCCTTGGTGCATCATGATCTGATTGTATCCTAAAAAAGCGTCCATGAACGTTAGGAGCTCGTTACCTGTCGTAGCTTCGACTAGTTTGTCTATGTGGGGTAAGGGGAAGCTGTCTTTGGGACATGCTTTGTTGAGGTCGGTAAAGTCGATGCATACGCACCATTTGCCGTTCTTCTTTTTGACTAAACAGGATTGGCAAGCCATTCTGGATACTTCACTTCGGCAATTAGCCGGCTTTTAGGAGTTTTTCTACTTCATCATTAACTGCCTGTGATCGTTCTGTTCCGAGTTTGCGGTATTTCTGTTTTATCGGTTTGTAGCTTGGGTCTACGTTTAGCTCGTGACAAGTGATCGACGGGTCGATTCCTTTCATATCGTCCATGGTCCAGGCGAAGGTACCTACATTCTTTTTTAGTAAATTGATTAGCTCGGTTTTGATGGTTTCATCTAGCTCCTTTCCGATTCCTGTGGTCCGATCTGGGTATTCGGTACATATACTAATTTGCTCGATTTTATCCAGTTCTGGTGTGGAGTCGTAAGTCGGCGCTGGGCTCGCCGTTCTGTCTGACACTTGTAATGTTCTATTTCGATGCTCAGTTAGGAAGCAAGTTCGAGCTACACGTTGATTTCCTCTGATCGTCCATGTCCCGCTTTCTGTAGGAATCTTGATGCATTGGTGGTAGGTTGATACTGCGGCCTTCATGGAGTAAAGCCACAGAGTTCCCAGGATTACGTTGAATGCCAAGTCATGTTCCATGACGATAAATCTAACCATTTGGGTAGAGCCTTCGGCCTGGACGGACAGATTGATTGTGCCGGCGGGAGAGACAGTTTCGCCGCTGAATCCCGTGAGTGTCCTGCTACCTGCCTTGATGAGGTTGGAATTTACTCCCATGTTGTCGAGCGTTCTCTTGAAGATGATGTCAACCGAGCTTCATGTATCGATGAGAATTCTTGCTACTTCTGTGTTCGCAATGACGAGTTTGATGACTAGGAAGTCGTTGTGAGGTTGGCTTAGGCCTTTTAGGTCGGCGTCCTGGAATTTGATTGGTGAAGAGGTCGGTGTTATGTCAGTGTGTTCCTTTTTTGCGGTTGCAGGTCGTCGTTCGGAGTGTCGGATAGATCGTACGGAGTGGTTGCACGAGACTAGCCCTCCCATAATCACATTGACTCGCTGTCGAGGTAATGATCCTTCTTTAGCTCAGTCATCGGGGCTACGGTCTCTCGTTCGGGTTGGAGGTGCCATATCGTCACTAGTGTGCAAATTTTTTTCTCGAACCGTGCTGACTTGGTGTGCTTTATCTTTGTCTTTGTCCTTCGTAGATAAATTGTGCCACGTACTTCCACCTCGTCGTCTGTCGTTGCCCCGGTTCCTGCTGGTATTGATTTCGTCGTCCTGGTACTTTCTTAAGAGGATGGTTTGCAGGTGTCGGCAATCTTCGGTCTTATGTCCAGTTCGTTTATGGAATTCGCAGTAAGCCTCTGGGTCGTTGTCAGATGGTGGAGGCTGGTCGGCACGTTTTTCGTTATCCGTGATTGCATAAGTGGCATGTCGCTTATCTCTTGAGTAATGTTGCCTCGGTTCGCGGGGGATTTCCTCCTTATCTCGGCTAGATTGAGTGTCGTGGTGTTTTTTAGACATCGCGGCATGCTCTTCTTCTATTTCAATGAATTTGTTAGCTCGGTGGAGCGCATCTTCGAGCATTTGTGGCGGATTGATGAGTAGCTCGTCTTTGAACCTTGATTTAAATCACAATGCTTTTCGTAGCGCGGCGATTGCCCCTTCGTCGTTGATCACGATGCGAGCTACAATTCCTTTGAACCTGTCAATAAAATCCTTCAGTGTCTCGTCTTTGCATTGGGATAGATTCCATAGTTCGGTTGTCGATGCTCTCTTCGCGATGTACATTGAGTAATGTTTGACGAATACGGTGGAGAGCTGTTGGAAGGTGTCGATGGTTCCTGGCTCCAGGCGGGAGAACCACTGAAAAGCCGAACCTGACAAATTTTCAACAAATAGCTGACACAAACCTGCATCTCGTTCTTCAGGTGAGAATTGTGCACGTGCCATGGCGATGGTGAAGGCTGTCAAGTATTGGACTGGATCACTTTTGCCGTCGTATCCTGCGAATTTTACCTTCGCAGAGTGTCGAACTGGTATGTCGGTTACCTTTCTTGAGAAGGGAGTTCGTTGAGTCTCTTAAATGGTGCGCGTGATATCCGGAGCCGAGCTGGTGGCCTGGTGTACCTGAGAGCTCATAATCTTCAGTTGTTCGCGGATGCTCCGCATCTCAATATCTTCGACCAAGCTCCTGAACCTGTTTGAGTTGATGTGATCTATGCGCTCTCGTTCCCTGCTTGTAGGAGGAGTTTGATGAGGTGTCCCGAACAGGTTCCGGGTGATCGTGCGTATGTCTCTTCCTTCTGCGGATGCGGTGATGTCTTCTAGCTGCGCTTTTAGGGTTTGCGATTCAGCTCTTAGCTTGGCGGTTTCCTCTTGCTGCTGCTTCATCTGTTTTAGCATATCTTTCATGGTGAGCTCTAGGGCTTCTTCCTTGTGGTCAGACGTCGTCTTCTCAGCGTGGTCGTCCTTGTTCGTTAGGTCGACGATAGATCCGTCCTGCGTTTTTTCAGTCGATCCTGTGGTCATTGCTGACTGTTTTTGTTTTTCCTGCAAAGATAAATTACGAACTTCTTCTAGCAGTAGTCCCCACAGACGGCGCCAACTGTTGAATCAAGACTTAACAATTAGGTTTAGGTCTTAGATTATGTGGGTAAAAGCTCAGAAGAATTTCATATATCTTTAAGGAGTAATTACATGAGCATTTATAGTGAAAATACAAGCTCAAAACCCTAATTACATCAACTAGCCGTAATGGGTCACGAGCTGGACGGCACAGCTCGTCAGGTCAGCCCATCTGGATCTTGTCTTCCTGGGCCCTTTTCTCCTCGTCACGTCGGCGTCCAGCTGGGCCTTGAGTCGAAATGGGCTTTTAGGGTAGGTGCTACACCTGGTATCAACAGTTCTCTATGCAGGCTCTTAATCCTCCAATAGAGATCACAACAACAACAACAATTGGAGTACTCATAACACTCGTGGTCGTGGATGGAAATCCAGTGGCAGAGGACATGGAAGGAATAATATGAAATGGAACTATACCAACTACCCCAATCCATAGCAGTGACGCGCTCTACGAACATGGTTCCAACTTTATCCTCAGCCACTTGTAAGTTGGAACTCTTAACCGCAGGTGGTCTAGCTAGCAGCCACTACACATACAACGTTAATCTTGCAGTCGGACTCCTTGGTCCTCCACTTCGTCATCCGTCGAATGTAGCTTTAGCTTCTTTACCATCGCATATTCCCTCTGAGCTCGCTGTAGCTTTTGGAAGAATGACATTGTTGGATCCTAACGGCGCCAGTTTGTATATGGATACAGGGGCCACATCTCACCATACCTCCAACCCATGTACACTACGTTCCCTTTTTAATTCGAGCTCTTCCCCATCAGTGATTGTCGGTAATGGTTCCTCTCTCCCTACTACTTCAATAGGCTCTTGCTCTCTTAAATCTCAAACTCGTCATCTTCATCTTCAAAATGTTCTTGTCTTTCTTTCGATCATTAAGATTCTTATCTATGTATGTCAATTCACTAGAGATAATTATGTATCTATTTAATTTTATATGTTTGGTTTTTTTGTTAAGGATCTCAATACCCGAATTGCTATTCTCCAATGTATCAGCGATGGTCCTCTCCACTCTCTCACTTCATCTCCATTGTCCGTGCAATCCTCCCCACAAGATTTTATATCCTCTGTCTCCAATTCAACGCTTTGGCATCGTCGTCTTGGATACTTAGGAACTTCAGCTTTTAAAACTTTAGTTTCTTCTGGTTTAATTGATTGTTCAAATATTGATATGTCTCTTTGTCATGCTTGCCAACTTGGGAAACACATTAGACTTCCATTTAAATTGGTTATTTTTTCTGTTTCTGAACCTTCTCAAATTGTCCACTTTGATGTCTAGACATCACCAATTTCCAGCATCATCAGTTGTAGATACTATGTCATTTATGAATTTACTCATTTTTTGTTGGTATACCCAATTCGTAAAAGGTCTAATGTTTTTTTCGCCTTTTGAAAAATTCAAGCTTATGTTAACAATTAATTCTCATTCTCTATTAAATCATTGTAGTGTGAAAATGGTGGTGAGTATCAAAATCAAAAATTTATAGCCCATCTCTCAACTCATGGCATTTTACCTCGTTTTTCATGTCCCTATACCTCTCAACAAAACGGGAGAGATGAATAAACTCCATTCGATCTCTCTTGTTTCAAGCCAACATGCCTTCTACCTACTGGGTTGCAGTTCTTCTTCTAGCCACTCATCTATTCAACATTCTACCCTCTTCTGCGATCCAAAACCAAACATCCTATTCTTGCCTCTTTTATAAATCTTCCTCTTACACTCACCTTAAAACATGCAGATGCCTTTGCTATCTCAATCTTCTCCGAGTAACTTCTCATAAGCTTCAGCCATGTTCCACTCCTTGCGTTTTCCTTGGGTATCCAACAAATCACCAAGGTTATCACTGTCTCAATCTAGATACTCGTAAGATCATTATCTTTTGTCATGTCATCTTTGATGAAACCGAATTCCCTTTCTCGTCTCTTTCATTGACTCTTCCTTTTCAAACATATCGTATTCCACCTTCTTCATGTCCTCTTAATCAGCTGCTTCTCACTCTACCTCTATCTGCTCATAATAGGGTTGAGAAACCTCTACCTCTTCAAAAATATCTTCATGTTCCTAATGAGGTTGACCAACCTCCGATAGTTCAAAACAACAATGAACTACCTCCGTCTCATAATATCGAATCGGTACCCTCTGTTTTACCTTCTAATGCCTATTCTCGCCATTCAATGGTCACTAGAAGCAAAAGAGGGATTTCCAAACCAAAAGAAATATTATCACTACACACAGAATCAATTTCACCTTTACCTTCCTCTCATATCTAAGCCCTACATGACCAGAACTGGTATTCTGCCATGGATCATGAATTTGATGCTCTAATTAAAAATGGAACGTGGTCTTTAGTACTGAGGCCTGAGGTTACTAACGTTGTGCATTGTATGTGGTTGTTTATGCACAAATTTTATGCATAGGGGAAGCTTTCACGCTACAAGGCTCGCTTGGTTGCGAATGGCAAATCTTAACAACTCAACATTGACTGTGATGAAACCTTCAGCCTAGTCGTCAATCCCAAAACTAACCACCTGGTTCTTGACATTGATCATTCATGGAGCTGGCCAATTCACCAATTTGCTGTCAAAAATGCTTTTCTCAACGACAATCTACACAAAACCATTTACATGCATCAACAGCCTGGCTACAAAGATCCATCACGTCCCGATCATGTTTGTCTTCTATGTTGATTTCTATACGGCCTTAAACAAGCACCACAGGTTTGGTATCAACAATTTGCGAAGACAGCATCACACCTAGGTTTTAAACAGAGTAAAGCCAACAACTCTCTCTCTATTTCTCTCCATATATCACACCGAATTGGGCATCGCATACCTTTTGATGTATGTCGATGATATTGCTTTGATAATTTCCTCTCCGTCTCTGCTCAGCCATCTAATCAATGCCATCTATGAGTAATTAAATCTCATTCTCATTAATTAACCAAAATATACAATTGGGGGTTTA